>JAYMSW010000083.1:0-32522 GCA_036897725.1 Erodium texanum
GCATTTCTCCATCTCTCTTCCTATTGCTACTGCTACTGCTAGATATTTCTATCCGCGGTGCTTCTTTTATTGCTTCCCGTGTTAACGAAATACTAGATGAATTGAACTGCGAAATTTAGTGGGGCATTCTCACTCAAAGATTTTTAGTTGCTGTAACATCAATGAGCAGTGTATTTTTCTGTGTTGGCTTCAGAGAAGATGAGATACAATCTTCAATGCTGTTTTTATGCTCGTATTAGAACACTTCTAAATTTATTAGCATCACCATCATTTTGATGGCTGACATGCTCCATGGAATCTGTTTTGCCTTTCTACAAGTTACTAGTTGCATTTTGTTACAGAATCATGGAAAATGCTAATGAAATTCGATCTTCTAGGGTTCACTTACACGGTTTCGCCCCAAGCATGGTTTGATTGGGTCTATCTGTTTTAGTTCTGTATCAGTCCTTATATATGTGTTCTTAATGAGCTAGTTCATGTGTATGTTATTGTGTTGGGCTTGAAAGAGGGTATTATTTATGAACTTGAGCCTAGCATTTGTTTGGGTCATAATTTTTTTCAATTCTTTCTCTCTTGTTAAATCAACACATAACTAACTGAATTTGATATGGTTAGCTTACCAGTATGATCAGGCTCCTTAAAAGGTTTTGGCACAACTAGCAACCCCTTATCTATCAAGTTAATAAGGAGTTGATATACTAAAACCAGGCTTGGGGTAGTGTACTGATTTGCATACTAGTTTATATTAATAATTGGCATTATGAACCAATGTCATATGACTGTACTTTCAAGAGTTCTGACCAGGCTGGAATTTTTGTACTTATCTCCCACAAATGTGAGTGCTTTCAGAATATTGCTAGTCCAGCTCATAGCATAAGAGGGATGTATTTGACCTCTCATGCTCTTTGGGGGTTCACATCAACCCGTAAATAGTTAATTTTTCATCTTTCAGTTCATGCTTCTTTATTCTGGTAGGCAAAGACATCTCCAAATTAAGATCTGAAGTTTATTTCTGCAACCTATTATATATACTATTGCTAAGGGTGGTCTCCTTTAAGTCTATAATTTTTCCTTACACTGTAAATACTATTAGTTACAGATCTCGTTTTGCTTCAAAACAAGAAAAATTCTATCCTCGCTGTACCCCAAGAACTTCTGGTCCACAGTCTCGTGATACTCCACCAAAGAGAGGTAATTTGCATTACTTCCTTGTATTCCTGGGTGAACAGTATTGGTCTAGGTTTTCTAAATATTGCATTGAAGATCTGCTATCAAATGTTATCTGTTCAAGAATTAGATTATCTATATGGGTAATGTATCATTCCTAATTATGTACTTACTGGTTCTGTAGATACTGGTATTGCAAACGAGAAGGATTGGGGCATCAATTTACTGAGTGAACATGTAAATGAGTCTGGTACAAATGAAGATGGCAGTACTTGGTATCGAGAAAGTGGGGAGGACCTGGGTGAAAATGGATACAGATGTAGATGGACAAGGATGGGTGGCCAGTACCATGATGGCTCCTCAGAATGGAAAGAGACGGTATGAACCTATCTTATTATATGGTGTTTGAGTGCATGAGTGTTGCTGATATTGATGTGAGCAATTCAATCATATCCTCTTGAAAGAGAATTATCTATTTGAAGTGTTGCTCTCTTAACATTCTGTTAGCCCCCTTGGTAACAATCTGTTGACTAGAAACATGAAAAGTGGTTGAATTTAACCTTTGATAGGTGGTTACTGAATTTTCTTGTGTGCGTAGTTCAACATATGAGATAAATACCTGCATCTACCTTGGAATGAGTTCTTCCGTCCTGAAGTTTGAGTCCGTGATTTTCATTTATGAGTGCTTGTATTTTTTTAAGAGCATGTAAACCAAGGTGAATATGAAGTTAAGCATGCCATCCTCCCTTTGGAAGATGCATTTGGAAAAGTAAGTTTTAGGTTGGTTATTTGGGTCGTTACACCCTTTCTAAGAGAAATTTGTTGGGGTATTTGACCTTTTATGCTATTAATCATTTTGCTGTTATTGTTTTAAAATGATGCAAGATTGACATTGTTTTCATAACACCATTAAGTATCATCCCAGGTGGATGCTTTAATTGCATTTCTTGATCTCATTGACAGTGGTGGGAGAAGAGTGACTGGACTGGATACAAAGAGCTAGGTATGTTGCACAGATTCTTGTAAATAGTCTCGTTGGTATTATTATTCATTGATCCTTGTCTCTGAAAAGTTGCTTATTTTGATTTTTACTGAGATCTAAAACTGTTCTCCTATCTTTTCATGATTCCTTGCAATGATTTCTTTCATGTACTAGATGAGTAACAGACCTGTTCTACTATAAAAACTAAACAACTAATGCTATTAATGTACAATTCCAGAAGCAAAAGCTTGAATGAAAATAATATATTTCCGCCACTGCTTTCATGTCCTAATCCTGAAAAATATTTGTGGGCCCCAAAAAAGTGGAAAACAGGGGACATTGGTTTGAGTGCAGAAGCCTCCACAATAAAGTTAGGGGGAATTCCAGTACTGAAGTTATCACTGTAAACATACATTTATCACTTTGCTCTATGTATGAACTGTTAAAAGCATAAAATTGAACCAACATAAATTTGGGCCATGTGTAAATAGCTCACTTCTACATGAGTGTGGTCTCAAGTTCAAACCTTGGTACACAAATGGCTGATTAAAAACAAAACATAAAACCCATGAAATTTATGTTCTTGTTTTATGTTTTGTTATGATCACTCTTACATTTTGTTCTATTTACAACAGTAAATTTCTTAATTAAAAAATAAAGTTGTTTTAGAGCTCTGAAAGGAGAAAAGATGAAATAAACAACTAAAGAAATGTTTTGTACCTTGTACAGGTCCTGTTGCCCATTGTGTAAGTTGCATTCATGAATTAGATAATTGTGTTGTATTTTTTCAGTCACTGAAATATTTTGTGCTTGAGAGGCAATAATCAATATGTTATATGACCCTGTGTATGTTTCCACTCTGTTCTTGGTATAGCACAATCCATATTTTCCTAGTCTCAAGTTAATCGGCCTATTGACATTTAATAGGCGTGGAGAAATCTGGAAGAAATGCTGAAGGGGATTCATGGTGGGAGACATGGAATGAAGTGCTTTATCAAGATGAGTGGAGGTCCTTACTTCAACCATTCCTATTTTTTCATGAGTGCCAATAGCTTAATTTCTTTTCCACAAACTATATTCTCATTGAAAATCCTACATTAAACTGCTTCATCGTCAAGAATTGCAGTAACCTAGCAAGAATAGAAAGGAGTGCGCAGAAACAAGCAAAATCTGGCACTGAGAATGCTGGATGGTATGAGAAATGGTAAACTACAACTTCTGTTACATCTAAAATAAGTGTGTTTGGGCAAAAGGAATTACTATTTTATACAAAATATTATTCATTTTTTATATAGGTGGGAGAAGTATGATGCTAAAGGTATGACTGAGAAAGGGGCACACAAATATGGTAGATTGAACGAGCAATCATGGTGGGAGAAATGGGGAGAGCAATATGATGGAAGAGGATCTGTTCTCAAATGGTTTTCTTTTGTATCCCTCTCAAATTCATCAAAAAAAAAAAAAATTATCAGCATCAAATTAATCAGATTAAAATTATGATTTGTGATTTTCTTATAAATGAGAACCAAGTAATACCATATTGACTTATTGGTTTAAAACATTTGAGGATTCTTGGGGCATAGATTAGCACTCCAGGTCTTTCATTTAGTGTTCAAGAACCTAGAAATCCAGGTATAGTGTAGTGTCTTCATTTATGTGTGTAAGCTCACCTGTTGCAATAACATGTGCATAAACTGTTATTCACTTATTTGTCATACATTTAGTAATTAATTGTACAGACAATTATTGGGCATGTACTAATATGAATAGTAAATAGCCAGGAGTTTGTTGGTTTTTGTAGTATTAACAGTGTCAATTTGTTGGGGTTGGGAATAGTTAATAAATCCCCCAAATTTCTGTTTATCTTAGTGTTGTATACATGTGTGAGAGTTGCTCTTATATTCCATTTGTTACTCCTCAGGACAGATAAGTGGGCGGAGACTGAACTCGGAACAAAATGGGGAGACAAATGGGAAGAGAAGTTTTTTGCTGGCATAGGTTCACGTCAAGGGGAAACATGGCACGTATCTCCCAGTGGCGAACGTATGATATATCCTTCTATTAGTTAAGAATATGTTTCATTTACCCTTCATTTCCTCCTCAGTTAATATCTTTCTTTTGATTTGTGATGGATATTTGACATTTCCCATGAAATTAGTCATATTCAAATCGGGCTCTATATTATTCAATAATCCACACCAGATATCCACCTTTAAAACTCCAAATTTTCTACCATCCATATCTGGGTACAGTTTACTGTGATCTATTCTAAATATTCCCCTTCTAGATCCCAAAATCCCAAAATCATTCACATATCTACAGTGGAGATTGTGGGTTTGAATCCCATTGTGTGGGGTGGGGAGGGGTTAAGTAGAATTGCACAGATTATATGTGTGTGCGATTTTCTTTTCCAGTTGTAAATTTCCTGCATAACCACTTTCAGATATTGCCTCCTTAGCAATTGATTATTATGAAATTATTAAGAACTTATTCTTTCTCATGTCAGGGTGGTCAAGGACATGGGGAGAAGAGCACTTTGGAAATGGGTAATGAAATTCAACTTTGAAAACTCTTTCCAGTTTGAGTGAAGTTTTCCCCTGTGAAAATCTAAATGCCATGAGTTTTAGTTTTTTTTTTTTGCTTAACAAGGTAGGCTCATTCTCTTGCATATTGTATGCTGAAATACAAAACCTATGTCCCTTTTGTATTGCAGTAAAGTGCACAAATATGGGAAGAGTACAACAGGTGAAAGCTGGGATATAGTTGTCGATGAAGAAACCTATTACGAGTATGTATTTCCTGATTCTTCTAATTTGTTATATATCTTTTCAATGCAAACAAAAAGTTGATGATGTGGTGTGAACTTTGTTGAAGGGCTGAACCTCATTATGGTTGGGCGGATGTTGTGGGTGATTCAAGCCAGTTGCTGTCAATCAAACCTCTGGAGCGGCCACCTGGTGTCTTCCCAAATATGGACTTCGGGTCACCTTCTTCCCCTCCAACTGATGACCCTCCAGGTTTAGCTCCCCCTTCACAATGAAGAGCTGCTTGTGGATTGAGGCTCCCTAGTTTGCTTATGTCTTAGATTTTTTATTCGAACTAGTTTTGGTGGAACTTTGTAGCAGAAACATTGTGTTCAATTGATTCATTCTTTGGATTTAGGAAGAGCTTTTGTTTTGCGGTTCAATTGAAGTATTGATGTCTCTTTAAACTTTTGCATAAAAAACAAGCAGTTTGCAGTTTGAGTATTTAAAACTATTTATTAGCTTGTCCATACAAATGAAATGAACATTGGCTAATTAAACGTTCTGTACAGTTTAATCTTTGAAGGAATAGAATCGGTAGAGGATGATTATAACAGAAATGCATGACCTTTATAAACATATGGGATTTACTAAACCTTGTTTGTCACAATAACCGTAATTAATTGACCTTTATAGTGAACATACAGACTTTTATTAACAAAAAACATAAATATATGTCTAATTTCATTAGCGTAGACGGCTATTAAAGCGCGCTAATTATCCCATGTTGAGCAGCGCACCTTATTACGGGGGTCAATAACTGCATTTCTCTCTCTCCCGCATAGCCCTCAATTCATCTTTTCCTCAAAACAGTTCTGAGGCCATAGTCTTCGTCACTCTCTTAATGAAGCCCAAACCGCAACACAAAAAGTATTGAATTTTCATTGGTAAAAGAGTGCGTTTTAGGGATGCGTTCTTTGCCAACAAAGCCTTGCTTTTCACCTCCGATTTCTGCATCCTCATCTTCTTCTTCAATTCTCGTTCCATGGTTGCATTCTTCGGTTGGCTTTCGGAGACAGAACAAGGATTTGGGATGGCCCACTCTGAGAGTTCGGGCTTCCGAATCTTCTAAGGACGATGCTTTTAATCAACCCTCCGGTGACTCCAAACCCTCCAACAGCACTCTGGTTACTTACCCACTTTCATTTTTTCTTCTTTATGTATTGCGTAAATGGGTTCGTTGGTCAATTACTTCTGCTCATTGTTTGATCAGAGTCTGAGCTTTGGTCTTGTTAGTGTTTTGAGCTGGGCTTGTGTTGATTGTTCAACAAATGGTCATAGGAATCATCCATTGTTGCCTTTTATTGGTACTTGATATTAGGTGCATCTTTGTTACTCTTTACTCTCTGTACTTGCTTCAGCTAAAATGCCCAAGTTTATTAATTTCTGCATATGAAAAATGCTATTGGCTTCTCTTGTACATTGTTTGAGTTAAAGATTGAAAGTTTGCTACTTTGCTGCTATAGTTGATACTATGTGTTTTGGGTCTATTTTTTTGGAACCCACAGCCGCATACAAGGAGAGATATCCTGTTGGAATATGTCAAGCATGTTAAGCCAGAATTTAAGGAAATGTTTGTCAAAAGAGCTCCCCAACAGGTTTTGGATTATTATTTTATGAAATTGTTTACAGTAGTAATAGAAAAATGCCACCAATTTCATTGCCAATTGCTTCCAGAGAAATTGAAACATTCATTTTCTGTACTTGTCTAGGTGGTTGATGCAATGCGCCAAACGGTGACTAATATGATTGGAACGCTACCCCCACAATTTTATGCCGTAACAGTCACCACTGTGAGTATATGGAACTGCCTAATGGGTCAGATAAGTCCATTTTTATTGCACATTTTTATGTGCTTAGTGTTTTAACCTTCATCATGGTATCTGCCTTTTTAGGTTGCTGAAAATCTTGCTCAGCTCATGTACAGTGTTATGATGACTGGATATATGTTTAAGAATGTACAATATCGCTTGGAACTGCAGCAAAGTTTGGATCAGGCTGTTCTACCCGATGCACAAGATAAGAAGGTAAGTATGTGGGGAAAAAATATAATGAAACGAAACCCTTTTGCTGGAAAAAATAAATAAATGAGCATTCTCTTATATTACCTGCTGAAAAGGTGTCTTTCTATGCATTTTAAGATAGTATGAATAATAGTAAGTTCCTGTTCGGAATTTATGGGTTACTTAGATTAACATGTAGCTCAAATGTCGAAACTCTATCTTGCTTTATGTACTCTTTTTTAGGAGAAAGGAAAATAGTGCGTGAGATGTTTTTCTATTATAAATGTTCATCAAAATGTTAAGTAGCTTCCATTTCAATTTTCTTTAAAATTGGAGCAGAACATGACCATATGCTACTTACCTTTATAGGAAGATTCAGATTTTGTACCTGGTACTCAGAAGAATGTGTCAGGTGAAGTTATTAGGTGGAACAATGTTTCTGGTCCTGAGAGAATAGATGCCAAAAAGTACATTGAGCTTCTTGAGGCAGAGATTGAGGAATTGAATCAGCAAGTTGGCAGAAAGTCTGCCAGTGAGCAAAATGAATTGTTGGAATATCTCGGAACTCTGGAGCCCCAAAATCTGAAGGTATAGAAGTGTATTCTCTCTCACTTTCTTTATCTTGATTAAGCTTTAGCTTGTTACAGAGACGCTTCTAGAACATACTGGGGTTTTATGGATCTTTAGATTGTGGTTTCATTTAAACACATACTTCTTTCTTTGTTTATGTTTCCAAGATAGTAGTCTAAATTGTTTAATGATTGGGTTTCTTTTGCAAAGAAGTAAATAGCTAGAGAAAGAAATAGAATTTAGCTTGGCATAATCTATTAGATATGAATATGATAAGACTATATGCAACATCAGTGTTGCTTTTGACGACCTCTTCAGAGTTTCCTTTCTTGATTCATCATCTATGTCATATTGAACTAGACCAAACTTTCTTACAAAGATTCCTTGTAACAAGGAATCTTTGTTTTAAAATTGAACACTTTTTATGTAATGCATCCTTTCATTGCATGTAGGACTTGACGAGCAGTGCTGGGGAGGATGTTGTCTTCGCAATGAACACATTCATAAAACACCTTTTGGCTGCTAATTCAGATCCTACCAAAATGAAGGTTTGTTTGCCTTAAGCTTTCCTCTTTACTTTTATGTTGCTTTTTTCCTGTCATCTATGAATTTTCTCTTTTTATGTTGCTTTTTTCCTGTCATCTATTAATTTTCATTAGCTTTGGGAACTTCTGATTGTGTCCTGTCATCTATTAATTTTCATTAGCTTTGGGAACTTCTGATTGTGTCCGGAGTACATAGGCAAGTATTTTTTTTCATTATAGTTATGAACTCGACATGTATGCATGTTGGATGAACAGATGGATACAACGGAGACAACAGCGCCGGAACTTGGGAAGCTTCTGTATTGGTTGATGGTGGTTGGGTACAGCCTCCGCAACATTGAAGTTCGTTATGACATGGAGCGCCTTCTCGGTGCACCTCCAAAGCTTGCAGAGTTGCCTCCTGCTTCTGGAGATAACATTTAGCCACTGCTTAACTCTTACCAGTGTTGTTAGACTTGAATACTTGTTGGTGACAAACAATACATATACACCCTTTTATGATTTATTTTTTTTGGAATCACACCCTTTTTATAACTAGTTGCAATTGAGTTGTTATACTTAGTCTCCATTAATTTCGACCGATAATATGGCACTGTAGTACATGTGAGGGTTATGGTAATTAGAGTTTAATCTTGAATCACATAATGAATTTTTTTCCATTCAACTTGTAGATGAATGCAGGTTTAACATACACTTCTAAATAACAATCACTGGTCTTATAATAAAACCATAATACCTGTAACTATGTTCAGTACCCAATCCAAGTTTGGGGCTTCTAATAATAACACATGATTTTCAAAAAAAAAAAAAAAACATTTCTGACATTAGGCTATCAGATGTTATAAATAACAATCAAACAGGATTTCGAAAACACACTCTAGTTTCTGTTTTTGCTCAGGCACTACAAGCCAAGTAAAACATAGTAACAAAAAATGATATAGGTAAAGTTTTGAATTTACAAAATTGAAGGTGGGGCAGACCAAAACTGGCGCTTCCTCCTCACTCAATCACATGGAGCTTTGTGAGCAAACATGAAATTGATAATCTGAACCAGAGCTTCATTCCCATCAAGGACAGACAGACGACCTTCTGTTGAGTTGCTTGTCAAGCATCACTAATTGGGAATTGTCTTTCCGGCCACTTGGGATATGCACGCTTGAACAAGCTCATGCACACTGTGTCACTCTGCTGAAGGACCCCGTTAAGGATGCACTTCATTGCCCCTAACCAACCAAAATGAAATAATTACTTAGATAGTGAAAGAAAATCAATCCAATGTCAAGAAACAACTCATTCCATTATAATGAGCATCATACCATGTGTACCAACAGGCTCCTTGATATGACCACGGCGACCACATTTTGTCCACACTTCAACAGGCTGCAAGTTAGAGCCAAGTCAATACTCCATAATCATATATAAACGTGCTCTAACTTAATGATCAAATATAAAACAAGAGCCTGCTACAATGATTCTCATAATACCTTGAACCATCTCACGTCCTCGGGGTTGTGAAACATATATCTTACAGCTGCTTTTAATTTTGATACTTTTTGTGGGTAACTGCACCAGGACACGGTTCAAGATGAGCAAGACATAATTTATAAAGACCATTACTTCCAGTACATAAACTCAAACCATGTGGCACAAATAGTTCTAGCGTCATACCCAGTTAAGATGATCTTCTTTAGGATAATCCTGTCTGGGTCAATACTTTTCAGTGACCCAACACCGGCAACTGCAGGTGCAATCCCCTCTCCACTTTTCACAGCTATCATTGGAAGAGGAGGAAAAGAAACTGGGGCATATATTGAAGCAACAGCAAAGCGCCCGGCATGAAGAAACCTTTCCATCTTGTGCTTGTCTGAATTGATGTTGTCAGAAGAAAATATCGGCCTGCAACATAAAGTATGATCAGTTACTGAAAGACGTCAATAAAAATGAAAGAAAAAAATGAAATCTTTAAATGTTTTACCTGGCAACAAACTGGCGGAAGCCAACATGGAAGATGAACTCTTCTTTAGCTTTGATAGGGGCAGTGTATGAGTCGTGCTTCTTTATGCTACAAGGATGAGATATGGCAAATTATCAAATAATTAGAGAAGTAATCACACATGATTTAGTGAAATTAGACGGACAGAACCAAGTTAGAGAACCTGAAATGGAGGACAGACATCTTGGACTCATGCTGCAAGAGACCAGATGCTATTACAGGCATTGTCTTTGCAACCATGCATAATTTGGAAGCAACTCCAACTGATATGTCATTTACATGAAGTCTTGCATATGAGCCAACTGGTATACAGTCGTCCTGGTTGTCTTGCTCCATTTCCAAAGCTTTTCGAAGGATGTGTTTTTGCGTTCTAGCAAAATTATCAAAAGAAAATATCCTGGCATAGTCTTGAGGAAGAGATTCCTGATGATGATTTGCAATAGTTTCAGTAACCTTTGACATCAAATATCATTTACCACCATAAAATAATCAATATTTACCTTGGGGTCCCATGAAGAGGTCCTAAAGGACTTCAGCCCTCTATACTTGGCAAATCGCTGTCTAGCAGGAATATCTAATGGAGTATCCACTTCATCTGGATATTCTGTACAAAACAAACAACTTGATAATTAACAATGAATTTAACAGCATTAGCCTACATAATATATAAAGGTATAAAAATCAATTATACACACACAGAACAAAAACAAAAAAAAAGAAACAATATATTATTTATTGGTCATAAAAAAACAATACAACATAGAATTTTTAGTTATGGGCAAAGAGAAATACCCTCATCTTCAGCATGTGCATCTTTAATTTTGCGGATCTCATCTTCTATCTGCTCTTTAGTCATGTTATCACCATCCTGCAAGAAACACACTGTTTTTTACAACCAGCAAAAATATTACAATAGGATTGTTAAGAGCACTTATAATCCTGGGGGGAGACAGACATGGCAACCATACTACAGATCTAATAGATTGAAATACTTGCCCAACTAGCATTAACAATCAGTAGGCAACTACAGGACTATGAATATTTTCCTATAATACTAATAAGCCAGAATTAATAAAAAAATTAACAGAACTGGGATGTTGACAGGTACCATCATCATTGTATCAGCTTCAGTTTCTCCATCAGAGTCCCTCAAGTTCAAAGATGCCTGATCATCTTCAAAATCTGGAATCTTCTTAGTGTCCTCTTGACCAGGATAGCCATTTTCTCCACCATCCAATACCATACCATCATCATCATCATCACTTTCAGAATCATCCTCGTATACATCATCTACAATCCAGGCAGCCTGCAATGTTTTTATGTTAATACATTATTGGAATTAAAATACCTTTTTCCTATCAAGACACAGATGTTTGTTCAAGAGATTCAGAAAACAACAAAAATAATGTAACACAAAGACCTGGTATTCAGAAGTGCCTCGAGGGAGAATCCTCTTCTTCATCTTTTTTTCTTTTTGGAATCTATCAGCCTCAGCCATATCTTCAGTTGTTGGCCACGTCTGATGAGGAAGAGAATTGAAAGAAAAATAATAAATGTTTATTCAAGTATTAATGAATGAATTGCTTCATGTAAACATTAATTTCTGCAGATACAGAGCAGTCGATTGCCGGTATCAGAAAATGGAAGGTTGACTGCAATATAAGTGATCGTATTTGAGTTCAATCTGAGCGTAAATCCAATATTTACTTCGACTACCATAAGATAATAAACGAGATTGTGATGGAATTGGAAACTATACTTATCAAAAGAAAGCCAAATGTAGCACGGGAAACATAAGTCTCAAAGTTACCTGCTCCCCTGCAAGAGGATCTGGAATATTTTCGACAATTAAACTTTCCTGCTTCAAAGGATCGGGAGCTATGGAACGGATGACCTGAAACATTTGAATCCCAAAATAATTTATGTATTCTGCAAATAGGACAATAGACAACTTGGCTAATAGGAGTCATTACTCAATAGCACAAGTTCATTGTTATTCATACTGTTCAGTGTTCTATCAAAATCATCCCCCTTGTGCAGTAATAATCTAAATGCTTGAGCTCTCACATTATTTCAAACCTTGAACCCTTGGCCTTTCAATTACTATATTCAATCACAGCCAACTAGCACAAGGAGAATTGACTCTTGTTGGGGTTTCTCAGGAAGAGTTTATACAATAGCTTAAATTCAAAAACATAGTAGATGTTGCTTCAATTACTATATTCAATCACAGCCAACTAGCACAAGGAGAATTGACTCTTCTTGGGGTTTCTCACGGAAGAGTTTATACAATAGCTTAAATTCAAAAACATAGTAGATGTTGCTATTATGTTTTTACAGCGCTTTTAATTTGTTTTAAGAAACTACTAGTCCAGATACTTATAGATACACAGTACAATGCAAGGCATCATACAAAAACATTGCGCGCACGCGCGAGAGAGAGAGCATGCCCCCAAAGTGGAGACTTGGTCTACAACAGAGAATGAACTTAATATGTCTTTTCTTTCATGTGATTCTTTGCTTATAGTACACAGTATGAAAGACAGTACCTCAACAGTATGCAATTCATCTGATTCCATCAAGTCTTGTCCTTTTCTTACATTCAAAGGAACTGGATCCTTTAAGGTTTCGATTTTGCAAAGCTGGAAGTCTCCAGCACCAGAAACATGTACCTGTGAGAAAGACACATAAATTCAAATAAGAATATCACCAAGCTCCCAAATTCATGCCCAAGACTGCACAAATTACCAGCTGATTCACTGAGAGGCTGCGGGCACGAAGATAGCCAGTTAGGACAAGGGTGCATTTTCCTGGATTGCAATCGTCGGCTACTATGTCAACCTGTTATTAACAAGAAATTAATAATCAAGAGAATCACATAATACTATTATACAAGCCAACTGTATCAGTGTTAACATATTATACATATAGAAGGAAAATACAACTAAATGCTACTTATGTAATAAATTAGCCACATTGTATCATACTTTCTCTAGTTCATATTTGCAGGCGTTTCTGGTAAAACAAATAATCAAAACGACCAAGAGAATTTCCATCCTCCTTAATGGCCATGTGAACTATAATTTTACCAAAAACGTAAGAGATAAAATAAATACCTCTTGGGCCATGAGGTAAGACCGTTGATTACGCCAGTGAGGAATTGCCAACCTTTGTTCCTTGAAGAGCCACATGAACTGAAGCCAATGGAATGTAAGTAGTATAGCATAATTTCAACAAGCAAATAAAATAGCGGACAAGCCATAAAAACCAAGATCCTATCAAACTGAATACTCTATAGGCCCGACCTGAATAAATGACAAAAAAAAAATACCTTGTGCAGCTCATCCTTTGTATCTGCTGGGTAGAACTTGCAATCTTCGGGCAACTCAGAAGCAAGATTAGAACTACAAATCTTCTTTGACTCGTGTCTTTTTTTCAGGTCAGTGGGTAGATCCTACAAGCATTGAAAAGAAATTGCTTTGATTTCAAGTCAAGCAAAATAAACTTATCGCCCTGAGAATTTCATGTATAGCAAACCAAATCAATTAAGAACTTACACGAATCAACACAACAGTGCTTGGCAAACCAATAGACCTGAACACAGAAAGGCACTGAGATCCAAATGAATCGATATAAGTGCTTTCCTCGCAAAATGTGCTAGCTGACGCGACAAAAGCAATCAAATCAGCCACCTACAAATCAACCACAGAGCCATCAAGAAAAGATAATCAGAGTACCTAATGTCCTAATCCAATCAAACTAGAATAATACATGACTATATCATCATACCTTTGCCATTTCCATACATGATAACAAATCTCCATGAGGTGCTTTCAGTACCTGATCCTCATACAAGTCAGATAGGTATTTATAACAAAAATTTGAATTTTGAATGAAAACCAAAAACTTGCTTGAAAGAGAGGGGCTACCACATCTTGAACATCACATGGAAGTAAAAGTCAGATTAAAAATTTACAGGACATAAGATAGTAGTATGTTTGCTAATTCTATAAGCTTTCTTAACTACACAATAACCATATTCTACAGATTTAAAATGAATAGGCAAATGTCTCCGAAAATGGGAAGCATGCAATCATAATATGAAAAGGAAAAGCATGTGCTCATAATATTAAAATGCTGTGACAAAGACTCACAGTTGTTCTCAGCTTGTACTCAGATGAAGCCACAGTCGCAGTTGTGATTCCAGTACCTTCAGGAGATAGTAATTTAAAAATATCTTCAGAAAGTGAATCCAGGTCAGCAGAGGCAGAAAGGCCAACAAGGACCTGTAGTAAACAGAAATTAGAAGATCACAACATATGAACATAAGAAATAAGACAAATTTGTGCGATGTTACAAAAAAGAGAGAAACACAAACAAACTATATTAAACATAAGCAGGCATAATGTCACGCAATAGCGCAACTGAAAAGTAGAAATTGTAATAGCTCCTCTATGAAGGGCGTGTACTCACAATAACTCGAGGAGGGCTTGTCGACCCACTAGAAGCTCTTTTCTCTTTTAGAAGGGCAGCTCGTTTATGCTCTCTCACCTACAAAATAACCAACTAGGCTGTAAGGTAACACAAAAACTATAAGTGAATTTCATGAACTGGCATGACATGAGGGAGATCAATACCATTTTGTTACGCTGAAGCCTAGCAGCCCGAGCACCCTTTGTAACATCGGATTTTGAAATCCTGCCCTTATCTACACCAAACATACACACACAATAAATAATTTTAGTCGGAAGAACAATAAATATTAAGGAGTCGATCGATACACTAAGAATATGAAAATTCACGGCATAAACAACGGTTCATTTGCTCGGAGGGAATCCAAATACGCAATACAACTTAAAAACGCCACCTTTTCCCCCATGAAAATGAATAATTGCAAGCAAAATGTGGCGTCACAACAGCACTATTTGCTGCTGAAGTAAATACTGAATCCGTCTCGTTTCCTAGAGTTTCTGATAAGCAACATAAAGCTCGAAAGTACTAACCTTTGGCAGAGGTTTTATGAAGATAACGAGACGCCTTGGAAGCGAATCGAGTCTTGTGGGACTTGTTGACCTGAACTCGAGAGCCCCCCATTGCAGCAACTGGGAACCCTCACAAAACCCTAATGGACTGAAAAAGAAGAAGACACACGGCGGCTAGGTTTTAATAGCCAATTCAAACACAATTTAACAATTGAAAGTATTCATTCAACTGATTATTTATGTTATATATGTGTAATAAGACTCGTGTCCAAATTTGTTCCATAGGATTGTTGAAAATTACATTTTATAATAAATGATTATTCAATTTTATGG
The DNA here is from genome assembly GCA_036897725.1 of Erodium texanum. Classification (NCBI taxonomy): domain Eukaryota; kingdom Viridiplantae; phylum Streptophyta; class Magnoliopsida; order Geraniales; family Geraniaceae; genus Erodium; species Erodium texanum. The sequence goes on from JAYMSW010000083.1 coordinate 15,380, forward strand.
ATAATTTTTTTTGACAATAGGGATAATTTCATGTACCTATTTACTAGGTATAATCAATTCGGTACGTTTAAAGTCAAAAAATTTTTGTGCGTTTCATATACTTACCATTAATTATTTTTACTTCCATGGTTATCATAAATAATTTTATGGTTCAATCTTTATTATTTTAGATAGAAAACATTCATTTTTAAATCACATGCGTGACATATGTCATCTTACTTTACAAGAAGTCTAAAATACTCTTAAGCTATTTACAAAAAAAAAAAAATACTTTTAAGCTACAAATAAAAAATTGAAGAAAAATATATCTAAATATATTGAAAGAAATAAAAAAAAAATTGAAGATATATTATGTCATTATGATGTCACCACTATTTTTTAATTTTTTGCATTTTAGAAATTATTTTTTCACTTTTAAAATATATTTTTTATTTTAAAAATAACTCTGTAATTTAAAAAAAATTAAAAAAATTTATTTATATATTCAAAACGAAATTCAAAATTTATAAATTTTGGAAACTTATTCTTTTTCAGAAAAATAAAAAAATAAAAGTGGATTCTTTTTTCTAAAATCATGAAAAAAAAACAAAATTAAAAAATAATGGTAATGTCATAATGACTAATCTACCTTTAGTTGATATTTTGTTTTTATTTTCAGTTTGTTTAGATATATTTTTTTTATGATTTTTTTTATTTGTGATCCACTTACATTTTAGGCTTTTCTGAAAAATAAGATGGTATGTGTCAAGCATGTGAACCGAAAGTGGTTTTTTTCCATCCAAATTAACGGAGATTGGACTCTGAAAATTGTTTAATGTGACCGTATGAAACACAAAAAGGTTTATTGTAACTAAAACAAGTTATTTGTATATCGTAAGTATAAGAAATTGTCCTTTAATTTCATATTATGTGTAGCGGGATGTTTAAAATAATCCTAAAACTTGACATGATTGAAGTCCGTCTGATTCGAGACTTGCATAAGACAAGATTATGAATCATCCAATCTACGATCTGCTGACAAGGAGACGGATTATGGATATAGATTAAGAGATTTGTGAATCACACGATTGGCTTGTATATTTAAAAATGGGCTTGAAATTCATAATACCTAATCCTATCTTAAATAAGTTCATCTGAGCATGGAGAATGTTAACTCTTTATCTTTTATTCGACTTAAACTTGGTGGCCACATTTTCAAATTCTCAATTCTCAATCGGTTGCTTTATTTGTGGGGTCAGTATGATCCAAATGGTCAGATTTCAAACAGATTTATTAATGGAAAAAATCGTAAATAAGCATAACTTTTTTAAAAAAATTTAATTCATTCACAATTCTTATAGATTAATTAAATCGTAAAACATATTTCTTATAGATTTCAAACAGAATCATTCATATGAAAAAATCGTAATTATAGATAAATTAAATTAAACAAAATACAAAGTTATTTGTATTGTCATTAATGAATTTGTTTCCTTATAGATTAATTAAATTAAACAAAATACAAAGTTATGTGTATTGTCATTAATGAATTTGTTTCCAATAGCTGAAAAGAGTTTTCACATGAAAGTTTCTCTATGAATTAAATTTTTTTCAAAAAAGTTATGCATATGAATGAGCATCCCTAGCTAATCTATGGGCTACCCTATTCGCTGACTAGGGAATATAATGAACTGTAACCTGTCGTAGCTGATTCAACAGGTTCTTGCAGTCTTAGAGGATCAATCTTATTGGGAAATGGATATCGTTGTTGGCATGAAGTAGCTGAACCACTCCTTGACAATTTGTTTCAACTCTAATCCCGCTCACTGCTCTGCCTGAATCCATGATAGAGCTTCCCTCACCCCAAAAGCCTCTATGAACTCCGGGTTCGTCTGGTGCGGAACGATAACATTACGGCATAATAAAACAGTGCCAGTTCGTCACGAACCACCATCCCAACTCCCCCTTCCCATCTCTGTAGAAACTGGGCCCCATCAACATTAAGTTTCCTCGCACCTCAGTCCAGTAGTCTCCAATTAACCGATCCTGCATCCCGCGAACCTTAGCTAGGATGTGCCGAGCCCTGGGCTAGTACCCATTCCTCCAACCCAAGCTTGGTCGTTATGACAATAACCTGTAGAAGTCTGGAATGGTTGTTCCAGACAAAGTCATTCCTATTCTTCCACACCTCCCAACAGATAGCAACCATGAGGGCACAATCATATGGAGCTGAGTGAGTAACAAAAGAACACAACCACGGCCACAACTCATCATTATCACCCCAGTTGAAGTTTAAGGTAGAAACAGCTCATACATTATGAGAGAACGAGCAAGTGAATAATGCATGTGATGGTGTCTCACATCTCACCACACCGAATGCTCTGCACATGTTTATGAGCTAGTGCAGAGGCAGTGGGTAAACAATCATTGACTGCTATCTATAGGACCGTGATCATCTTAGGGGGAACATGCAAATTCCAGAACACCTTCCAAGTCCGGCGATCCTCACCTGGAGGCCAACGAGCTGACCTCTCTTGAAGCTTCTTATAAGCACCGCGAACCGTATATACTCCTGGCCTTTCTCCAGACCAGTACCATGTGTCACGGGTGGCAGACATGCTAAGAGGGAGTGATAAAATAGTCGCTGCCTCATTTGGATCAAAAAGGTCACGAACTATTTCCTCATCCCATCTCAGGCCATCCAACGTCATCAAATTGTGCACCAGGTTCCCTTCCAACACTGGGTGTGTAGAGTGTACCCACGAATCCTCCCATGACAACCACGGGAAGTGTAAAATGCTCGAGTCAGCACCATTACCAATACTGACCCTAGCACTGTCCTGAACCAACTCATGTGCTTCCAAAACGCTTCGCCATATATAGCTTGGATTGGTTCCAATCGTTGTATTCAAAAAATCGCCATGCGGGTAGTACCTTGCTTTATATACTCTGGTGACCAAACTATCTGGGTTAGACGGTAGTCTCCACCCCTGCTTTCCTAACAAGGACAGATTGAAATCTTTGAGGTTCTTAAACCCCATCCCACCACTATGCTTATGCATGCTCAATCTCTGCCATGACCTCCAAACAATGGCTCTCTCAGCACTGGTAACATGAGCCCACTAATAACGAGTCATGATTCGTTCCACCTCTGTGATAAGGCCGGCAGGCAACAAGTGTACTCCCATAGCATAGGTAGGGATAGTCTGACATACCGTTTTAAGTAGGATTTCCTTGCCCGATTTAGGTAGGAACGCTCCATCCCAACTCTGTACTCTCTTAAGGATTCGATCCCGAACAAAATGAAGTGTGTCTCTTTTGTTCCTTCGTATCAATAATGGCAGCCCCAGGTATGTTGACCGTGCCTACGTTTCACGCATTCTTAGGGAAGCACACAGTTCAACCCTCAATGTCTGGGCGGTATTAGTACTAAACATTACCGAAGATTTTTCCACATTTATTTGCTGATCAGACATGGCCTCAAATCTCTCCAAGAGTGCAAGCATAGACCCCACCTTCTCTGGTGTTGCCCTACAGAACACATAGCTATCATTGGCGGAAAAAAGATGTGAAATTTGAGGAGCTTGCCTTGCTAATTTGCATCCGTGAACTCTACCTTCAACTACACACTGGGATATTAACTTGGAGAAGCCTTCTGCACACATGATGAACAGATATGGGGAGAGAGGATCCCCTTGTCTAATACCCTTAAAAGGAGTTATCGGGCCAATATTTCTACCCTCTGGTGTAAAGTTGTACCGGACCGTCCTGAGACTTATATCAACCAATTTGCGCCACTACTCAGGAAAACCCAGCCTCTCCATCACCCTTAAGAGGTAGGGCCATTCCACCCAATCACAGGTCTTGCTCATGTCAAACTTGAGCGCCATATAACCAGTACATCCCTGTGTCTTCCGTTTAAGATAGTGGATTACCTCCCAGCCACCATGATGTTATCTGTGATTAATCGACCTGGTACAAATGCACTCTGGGATGGAGAGATCAAATATTGTAGTAGGCACTTCATTCTATTTGCCATACATTTTGAAATAATTCGAAAAAGAACGTTACATAAGGATATAGGGCGTAGGTCACCCATGTTTCACACGTCCTTTCTCTTCGGAATGAGAATCACATTGGTGTTGTTTATGTCCGGTGGGAGCACGCCAGTGATGAAAAAGGTTTGAACAACTTGTACCACATCTTGCCCAATAATACCCCAATATTGCTGGTAGAATCCTGGATTTAGGCCATCTGGTCCTGGGGACTTATTCGGATCCATGTGTTTGATTGCCATCCATACCTCATCAGCGGTGATCGGGTTCAAAAGGGCATTGCCTTGGGCATCCGAAATGACCGGTTGTATAACCTGTAATGCTGCATCCTCTCGAGCTTCCATAGAAGTAAATAGTTTAGTATAAAAATCTGCAATCAAACCTTCCAACCCGCTGTTCCACTCTCTCCAAACCCCATTTGGATCTGTCAAGCCCTTTATTTTGTTGATTCTCCTCCTCTCACTAGCTTTAGAATGGAAGAATTTCGTATTTTTATCCGCATACCGAAACCAATGTTGTTTGGCCCGTTGTTTCCAGGTATCATCTTTTTGAAGGAGTAGCAAACTTAGTTGTTTTGCAACGGGCACATAATGATTCCTCCCCGTCTGATCTGAGCGATAATTAAATCAAACAAAATACAAAGTTATGTGTATTGTCATTAATAAATTTGTTTCCAACAGCTCAAAAGAGTTTTCACATGAAAGTTTCTCTATAATTAAGTTTTTTTAAAAAAAGTTATACATATTTGTAATTTTTCTATTAATAAATCTGTGTTGAACTCGAGCTTAATTATATAAGCAAAACAAAAAAAAAATTTCTAGCTAAGCCCTGACAAAATTAGGCTCGATTCGACTTGTTTACACACCTATAGATATCGAACGGTTATAGAAATAACAGTTTAATTCTAAATTAATGTGTTGCATAATTCAATTTCTAAAAAAATCTTGACCGTCCGATAAAGAACATTACCGTTGGAGGCGCTGCCCAATCAAATTCAAAAACCTTGGTCCTCATCTCTTTTAAACCACAGAGGAAAGAGAAAAACGATATAAAACTTGGAAGGCGAGCAAGAAAAGGCAAAAAGCATAAGATAAGAGACCCATTCAATCTCAAGTATGTTCCTTCTTCTCTCCGATCTGAGATTCGTCCAAACAAATCGGTAATACTCAATTTATTTCTATGTGCAGTTTCTCATCAATGTCGAAGATGAGATCAGATCGCAAGCCACCGATCGCAAGCGCCAGGTCGCCTTTGAGCCTTCGTCCGCCCAGCCGGCTGCAAACCCCACCAGGTCGAACTAAAGCCCTAACGTTCCATATGTGCCGCTCTTTGATCTATGAATAAAAAATAATTCTGAATCTCACCTTGATTTTGGGTTTTTTGCAGGATCTCTAATGAAGAGCGCGAAATCGGAAGTCAGGCCCGAGTACCACACCATTTCCAGCGAATTGCAGGCTCTGGCGAAGATGGTAGAATCCAAATTGGGAAGCGCTAAATGTGAAAAGGCCGGGTTGGGTGCGAACCCTAGGTCGTTGTTGGAGAGGGGCAGGTTGTATGACGAATACTCAGCGAGAAGGAACGAGAGGCTGAAGAGGAAGATGAGGGGCGAGTCGGTGGACGAGCCGAAGACGGCGTATGGACTGGGAGTGAATATGGAATCAGGGAAGAGAGGAGATGCGAAGAAACGGGAGAGCTTGAGGAAATCTGTAGCGACGGCATATTCGATGGAGACACCGAGGTATATGCTCAGAAGCATGAGCAAGAAGCCTCCTCTGCCCGTCGACGGGTCTCTGCTCGGAAAATCCCGAGGCAAAAATTGATGATTACTAAACTATGATTTGTTTTGTTATGGTTATGGTTTTATAGTTTTAGAATCTGTGTTAGTTTGTGATTGATTCCATGTTCAGCCAGGAACTGGATTTGCTTGGTATTATTCAACACATACTTGGTTGAATGAATTGATAGTTTGCTCTGCAAAATTATTGGTTTTTGTAGAGTCCAAACTAACTTACAGCCAGCGCCTGAAATGCATATTCAAGAGAGTTGTTAGCCCGCAAAATAAAACATATTGCAAGAATCTTGTACTTTGAACACATTAGTGTACAATGAGTGTATAAGAAGCGGGATTTTCAAAAAAACAAAAAACAAACAAGAATTCTATTGCCGGGACTTCAACCTGGGTCTCTCGGGTGAGAGCCGAGTATCTTGACCAACTAGACTACAACAGAGTTGCTATCGAAATAAAATAACCAAATAGTTCACTGCAGCTCAATGGCACCCGTAGCAAAAGAAAGTCTAGCCACACACAAAAAAAAAGGAGATTCCAATCAACTCGTTCTCTTTTTCTTCTTTTAGATAATCTAATCCCTATCGGCTTGCCCTGACCTAGTTCGACTTAGGTCATCAGCTCGGCCTTGCTTCACCGGCTAGTTTCAAGTCATTAGCCTGCCTTCCTAAGGCTCGAGCATTACATTTACATACACTAAGGCTGAAAACTGGTTAGTTATTACTCTCTTGGAAGTGAACATGTCACAATGATTACATTTACATACACTAAGGCTCGAGCTACGGAAAACATTATAGGACCCTATAGAAATATAACCTTTTTGCTGATTGGACTCTTACAAATAGACCCATGTAAACTGAACACACTTACATGGTACCATCTGAAACCAGATACAGCTTTTTAGTACACAAAAATGACCACAAATCATCTGAAAAGACAAGAACATGCTTAAGGTCAAACAAATTAACTACAAGTAATTTGCATCTCAATACTCCATATAGAATGGCTATGTCATGCCAACATACAGATACTAAAGATTGCCCCCCCTCCTCCCTCGACCAAAATAAAACACTCACTCTCTTGCACAAATCTTGACACATTACAAGTAAGGATCTTCACAGAGGTCACTTTGGCAATTGTCAATCAGGTGTACCAATGCTTCAGAGTGAATGTAATGAGAAATGCTTGACAGCAGATCACCTACGAACCGGTGGTCCACCCCTACCAGGTGTTGTTCCTCTGCCCGCAACCTGAGCCTGAATGAGTCATAGCATCAAGATTTATTCACATTAGCCACACAAGAACCAAGTAACAATTCAAATGGAAAATGCAAACTGACATAATAATGGACAACTAAAATAAATAAACATAAATATTATAAATGTACCTAGTAATTCAAAAGCAGAATGGTTCCCTCACATTCACAAGGTTTAGTTTGTTTTGAAAATGCATTTGAAATGACATGCGCATGCCAACTGAACTAAGATATAAACAGTTCAGAAAAACTTACTCTAGCCCGCATTGCAACAGCTCTACCTCTCCCAACCCCCAGAGATGAGCTCTTCCCCTTCATTAAGTAAAACAATACACTGGTCAGAAAAATAAATTGAAGGAACCACAAAACTGATAAGTCTAGAATGAAAGGTACCTTGATTCTAGCATCCAGGCGCTTAAACATCGGAGCATTCTTCAGCATGTCTGGTATGACCATAAACCTGTTGCAATTTGGGGTTGTTGTCAAAGAAATGTTATTTTTAAGCAAATAACACCAAAGTTTTAGAAGGTGGAATCGGGACCGAGGCGTAAGCCTCAATAGTATATCATGCAACCTAGTTCAAACAACACATAATTTTCTACCGAAGTCATAAAATTCATCAAATTAGGAGTTATAAGTCTTAAGATCATAATATTCATTGAAACAAAAGTTCTAAATTGATAGAGGTTTAATATATTTAAAATCTAAACAGAAAGAAAACATATTCTATGTTCGATGTCCCTTGTACTTTTCACCTTCACTCCTCCTAACTTAAAATTCAGTAAACTAAAAACATAAAATAAAAGAAAAATCAGCATGAATAATAAAATAATAGCCCACTAGATTATTAAATGAAATATTTAATCATCTACCTATATGAGAAAGAGAGTGAAAGGATGGAGGGAAATAAGAGAGTGTTGCTGTGATTTAGGGAAAGGAGGGCGTGAGAACGTCAGTCTTCAAGGTATTCAGGGTTTTATTTATCTTTTTAAAAAACTTTTAAAAACCCAAAAGAAAACATTTTAAAATGCCCAAAAATATCATTTAAAAAGACCAAAAATATTATGATACTAAACAAAATACGGTCCGTAATGGCCTTTTAAAACAACCAAATTTGTTCAAATATATGAGGCGTGAGCCTCAGGTACTAAGGTGTAAGCCTCAGTATGATTTTTTACCGCCTCGTCTCGAGGCGCAAGCCTCAAGGGATTTTTAAAACTATGAAAAACAGAAAACTTGTTCGCTGAGTTAATACATAAGTTTCAATACCTGACTTTGCTGCCCCGAATGAAAACGTGTTCAAGCTGTGAGACCTTCCCATCCTGTGGAAAAGCCAACCGAAGTATATTAATAATGGAAAGTCAACAGTATAGATTAATATGAGATAAGCTACTACTTATTTCAGTAACCAAACAGGAAGACATTTTAAATATCTAGTTGGTAAATCAGGAATTTATAAATACCTCATGCCCTATCAATAAATAGAATGAAAGAGAGTTGTAGTATCAGATGGAAAACAAACACAATTATCATAAGGCAAACATAAAACACTCATGTCACTTATAGTAACCTTTTTACGCAATGATTATGCATCCTATCGGCTATCTCATAAACAAAGCTTAGCATCACTACAGAACGTAGTTTCTTGATTGTGGGTGCACTACATAACGCACACATCCACTACAAGCATTAAGTCTACAACAACAGCAACCGAGCCATTTTCTAACCAAAGTTGGCTTCAACCACATAAATACATTAGCAAAACTCGTTGGGATCTTAATCTCTTATAACCATATTATCCTCATCCACTTCATCCTAAATAATGCTACCTCCTACATAGTGTCATGCACTATCATGTCTGTTTTCGTTACTGGTTTCCGCATTAACTAACATACCTCTTTGGCTTCTCCTAATAGCTAGCATTCTCTTTCTTTAGTAATATTGTAAATATACCAGCATTGAAGTCATTGAGCAAATGAATTTGAAACCAAAAGCAAGGACTACAATATATAAAGATCGTGAGACATGATAATTCACAAGAAAAAAACAATGGTCAAAAGGCCTTGTGGATGCATGTGAGAGCTTAAGACAGGCAGGAGATACAAATAAAAGGACGTGTTTTACAACAACAAAAATGATAAATTGGTAATCCTTTTCATTCGTGAGAATTACATATAGTAACTCTTCAAAATAATGACATCACAACCTATAATGAAACAATGATATCCAAAATTACCATTTCATTCTCTTTCCCCACCAACCAAGCATCTCATCCTATACATTCCACTCAGGGTTTTGAAGGGCACCCAATCTCATACACAGGGCATATCCGAGTCCCACATATTCATAATTAAAATTCACCAGATCTACACAATAAATTACTTGCAGCACTTCTAGAAATTTGAAATTTAACACATTGGGTTTCAGGTCATCACATCAAATATATATTCAAACAGAAAGAAAGAGAAAATTGTAGAATTCAAGCAACGTAAACAATGAATACAGAGGCATTACTTTGGCGGTGTAGGTAATGTTCTCGAGCTGACAGTTCCAGTTGTCTTCACACTCGATCATGCTTCCTCTGTAGAGCTCTCCGCTCTTCAATTCTACCGTAACGACGTGCCCAGACGCCTCGTGTAATAGCTTCACTGGTATCCCCAAGCTCCTACTCATGGCTTCCTTTTGCTCTTTGTCTCTCTCGCTGCAAAACCCTAGCTAACCCCGATTCTTCTCTTGCTCCTCTCAAAACTATAATTACGAGTACATTTTATATTTTTCATTAAAGTGGTTTATTGGGGTACTTTTGCAGTTATGGAACAAAACAAGGGCATTTCAGTCAGATCGTCAACAGCAGGCCATCGTTGTCATTTCACAGTCACAGACCAGAGCCTGACTGATGATAGCAAGAAAATTGCAACGATTTTCATGATACCAAATCAACAGAAAATCTTCAAATTGTTATGAACATATGCAAGAATGAGAATGTCTTTCTTATTTCACTTACTTTTCTAATTCACTTCACACAAACATTTATACACATTCAAATAATATTGTTTTATCTTCGTTTCACAGAAAATGTACATCTATTTTCTTTTTAAAGTGTAAGATTTACATCATTTATAATAATGAAAGTCATATAATTTATAATACAAGTTAGTTTTATGATATACTTGATTCATACCATTGTTGTGATATCACATTTTAGTAGATAGACTTTATTTTTTTTCTTTACAGTATACATATGTTATAATACGGATTTAATATGCAATATCATCATTTTACTGATAGAAATAATTAATATATCAAGTAAACCTTGCAATAAGAATAAGAACCAAAATTAAGTGAAAACGAATAGATGATAAGACACATGAACAAAACCAATATAAATTTTCACAATAAAAATCACCTCAGCATCTTCGCAGAGAACAAGTGTTTTCTTTCTGAACAGATATCATTTAATCAATTATTCACAACACAATCAAAAGTGATCCAAAATACACAATTGAGAAGGTTTTCAACAAAATGGAGCTCAAGTCCTAAAAACTAAAAGAAAGAATAATCAGACCAGATCTCTCCCTTGCCTTCCTAGTATGTTCGATAAAACATTCATACACCACCATATCCATAATAAAAGCCGATTTTATCACAGCACGAAAAGAACCATATCAGTGTATGTATTGTGTTTCACTGTATAAAACTTGTCCCAGACGCAACTTTTGTTGCTCATAACTGTTGCATCCTCACTCTCCCAAATGACCAGATTAAAGTTAGTAGTCTCTTCTCGTTATTTGCTACAATCTATCTGGGTCCAAGAGGAAGCTTGCCGGTTTGTTCTTTACAGCACAGCCAAATTTAGATGTACTGTATTTCCTGAATACACCTGTGAGCTTCCCTCTCCCTGCCTTCTGATGGTAACTAACCATCAGCTTCGAGCATTCCCTATGCACAGAGCAGAGGAAATTACTTACCATTACACAAAAGACCTCAATAACTCAACATACAAGATTGAATGTGATTGTGTGTTACAACTTACAAAAGCTCTTCTTCGGAGTAACTAGTATGCTGCTCACTGGTCTTGCTCCACTGCTTTGTTCCGCTAATAGCACATTGAGCTGTGTAGACTGCTGCTGCGGCTAACAGGGAGTATGGGAACTTGAGCATCTCATACTCAACCAAACAAAGCTCGATGATGAAGAATGACAGCATTTCAAGCTGTGTTCACAAGTGTGGGTTTACATCAGACCTCGACAAAATAACATTACAACAAGGGGGAATTGCTTTAAACTACCCTTTTGAATCACCCAATTACAGGAGGTAAAATGACTATAGCATAGAAAATAAAGTGTGTTTCTTGACTAAAATGAATCATGAAAATAAACAAGAAGTTCGAGTCCAAACTTTTTTTAAACAAAAGGGTAGTTTTTGAAGTTCACAATTTGTGAAAAGGCAGCTTTTCGTAAGTGGACGACTCAAAAGGGTAGTTTTAATATGAAAAGTGTCACAAACCTTCTTGTTGGACTGAGCAGCTTTTAAAAACCTGGTCATGAACACATATGGAGTGGGGACCGATAGATTAAAGTGCAGTGTATTAACCATCAACTTTTCCTGCAACCATTGGAAAATGAATCTCTTATTATTCAAGAATACAAATTAGTCTACTTAAGGGGAAATGAAAAGATAATCAGTGTATCTACCATATCAAGAACTTCTTTTCTGCTGTAAGCCTTGTCAGAAATGAGAATGAGATCTTCCACTACAGGAACTGAAACTTCTTCGTACTTGCATGCAAGAAGCATGGCCGTCACTCCAACCAGCTGGAGTTTCTTCCTTACCACTGCTTGAACTGCTAAGAATCTGTCTATGAGATTGACTGTAAGATATAAGGTTTCATCCATCAGTTCAAACTTGTAGTGCACCTGTTAGTACCAGAAACCTGTTAGTGAATAAATTCTGCATTTTATTGCTTAAGCATCATTCTTGCCAGATGTTGTCATTACCTCGATGAGCCAATCAATGAGGATGCCTCTCATCTTCTCATTGATGTCAAATTGTTGTGCCATATAGTTTGGTGAGACAAGGCTAGAACCCTACAGGTGTATACATTACAAAGAAAGGAAATAGTTAATTAAGATGTTCAAGATCTGTTTAACAAACTGTGAGGCACAACCTAACATCAATCCAAAATCTGTGAAGGGCTAACCCATGTCCAATTATACAAGTTTATAACATTTGAGGTTTAGATCAAATTCCTCTTCAGTGATAGATTACTATGGGAAACCACATAAAACTTAATTTAGTTATTAGATTAGTTATATAGTAGAGATTATAATCACCTCAGCTTTCCTGTAGAAAGTGTATAGATCATCAATATACTCAACAACTGCAAGTGGGTTCTTCTTATCACAGCTGTCTATGTCCACAACAGGCTCTTCTTCCGGTATATCTTCCATTTCAACCTCCTCCTATCGGATATAAAACATCAATTATCTATTGTACCAAGTAGTACAAATCTTTGAATGCAAAAGCAAGTTAAAAGGGCGGGTGTTCAATACCATGGGGTCAATCTCCTCCATCAACGCTTCTGTCTGCTGTCCAAATGCAGGAACATCAACGTCTAAAATGGTACAGTCTTCTGACTTGTTACTTGGATTTGGCACAGGTTGAACATCAGGATCTAAATTGGCACACTCTTCTGACTTGTTACTTGGATTTGGCACAGGTTGAACAGGCTTCTTGGCTCCCTATGACATGAATAACCATGAGTGCAATCTTAATATACATTATTCACATACATGAATCATCTAAACATACAAAGACTTCATTGCAGAGAACACAATAAGGTACCTCAGGTCTGCATTGCAGCTTACTAGCCATTTGGGCAGCAAATTTCCTGGAGAGAGGCAACACACAAAGAACTCAGCAAAGAACAAATTTAGCAAACATCTTCCTAACAAAAGAAAATGTCAGCTACTGACCTAGTAATCGGGCGATGCACAGGAATGGGCTGGTTCTTATCACAGATTGCTTGTCTTCTCAATGAGTAAATAAACATAGAAGGAGGTAAATAAGAATTTTGCTAAACATGAAAGACAGAACCTTCATGAACCTATATGAATTTTGCTGGCAAACTTATGGGTCTTGAGATTGAAATTTTAGGAACTTCTAGCAATCCTAAATGAATCAATGAAGCTACAAAATATCATCCTTTCCTTACAAAACGAAATCAATTTAAAGATGAATTTTTTTAAATTTCCATACATTTTTCAACAATTAAGCAGACAAATTCAGAAAATTACTGTGACGAGCTTCTTTTATTGACGGCTCTTGGAGGATCTTTGATAATGTTCCTGTCAATGTTGCTCAAGGCTCTCCGATTGTGCCCAATCCCTGCCACAAACTTGCTGCCAACATGCCCAAAACCTTCAACAAGAAAACCCCATTTCCAGCATTAGGGTTTTACTAATCCAAATTGGTAATACATTCAACTCATGAGAGGAGAGAAATTCATATCTAAATGGGTTACCTTGAATATTTGCTGGTCCAGTGACCGGGATATCGTTCTCATCCGATCCTTCCATTTCCGCAAAGAACAGCTTCAGGAACGAAAAAAACCCCAATTTCAATACGAAATCAAATAACCCAAACTTGAAATGCCAAGCAACACCATAACTCCGCACTCAAAATCCTCAATTTGAATTCGAAAACAAACGATTTAAAAGAAACAGAAAAAACCCCATCAAGACTCATCGACCAACAAACGAAACACAGATCAGAAAATCAGGGGAACCAACCTCTGACAAAGAAACCCCTTCAAATTTATTTGCGGACCTTTGTCAAACACGCGCAGTTTCCAATCGAAACTGCCCCTTCTTCCCCCGACCCGATTCTTTGGTCATCAAATTCCAAATCGAAGATGAAGAGAGATGCAACGCAAATAACTCCACCGATGCAGCAATGGAGCTATCGCAAATCTCCCTCTCAGTGGTTCTTCGAGGGCTTGTTCGTGGTGGGGATGGGTTCAAAACTTATTAATAGACTGACTATACGAAGACGAACTGTATCGCGAGATAAGAGATTAAGACGGAAACATCGGATATATGTCTGGACATGCTTTGTCTCTACAATATTTTTGAATTTAACGGCTACTTGATTTTGGCCGTACGATCCTGCTCTTGTGTGGGCTTAACGGTTACCTTGCATGTATTTTCAAATTTGTTTCTTTTTCTATTTTTATTTTTTCTGTAATGACAGTGATAATTTTCTGCATCTATTTCTCGATGCCTTAAGTGGTAGGTTGCATTAAAAGTTGCTGTGAGTTAATAATACAGGTTGTCCTCTTAACTATTTTCAATCGTGTGTTTATGAATCTTAAGGGACATTGACATTTTAGGAGTGTTCATGTTCACCACTGAACCGAAAAACCGACTAATATTGACATCGGGGGCTGGATTGTGTAGACTTTGATGGTGGTTCTGGTGTGAAAAGTTCCTATGGTAAGGCATTGGGTCGGGGTCCGGTTGCATGAAGCGGAATCAAAGTTTAAAAATGTATTTTATACCTCGATACGTTTTCTCGTAACCTCAAGAGAAGTAAGCCTACATTTCCTAATATATATTTTTATATAAATAATCAATATATAAATTATAAATACATAGAAATATACTATACTAACGCATATTACATTAATAAATATGTATAATAAAAATGTGTATCTCTTTAAGAAAGCCAAATTTTAAACTTAGCTCAAACAAAATAAAAATGTGTATCTCTTTAAAAAAGCCAAATTTTAAATAGGACAATTGACTTATTCTCTCCTTTTATATAGCTGTAATAGAGAAATCGAAACCTTCTTCTTCCATTCTTCTATATAGCATGTGATTCGTCAAATAGAGGATCTAGATTTTTTTTACTTGGGGCACCCTAATATTTTTCCGTGATAATTATAATGTAAAATAATATTAATATCGCATAAAAAAACAATTGATGACTAACTATTACAAAGTGTGATGTTTAGATTTCATATTTTAAAAATGTCCAAACATATTTTCGTTATCAATAAAAAAATAATCTATTAATGTACACAATCATATTTACCAACCCACTCACGTTCGATTTATTCTCCGACCCAAATCAAATCAAGGTACCCACACAAAACTATTAGTCTTCTCCAATGTACTACACCCCACGATATACCCTCAACCCGAGACCTTACAATATCTTTAACAACGATCCGCCTTCAAATGCAAATTGTGTATCGCTCTCAAATGTTCGATATGTGGTCAATGAGAAGTAGTCCCGGAAAGTCACCTTCGACCCAATAAGATTCAACCCGTGAAATCAGGACTCCATGACAAGGACTTGGAAGCTCCAAATTCGCGAACAATATATAGATGAGCCGACGACTGAAGAAGAAGCCTAAAAAACAATTTGCATAACATGATTAGATAAAACCAAAAATTTGTTGATGGATGCTCGATAAAATCACAACTCGTATGATTCAATTTGTGTCAATTACAATATGGCAAAAATGCAGCAAAAGAATACAACGCGAAAAAGAGAAAGGGACCCATCAATATTAAAACAAATATCCCAAGTAATGTGGCCTTGAAATACATTATACAAAAATGGGTGTTTTGAATTTTGAAATGCTATAATCTGCATTGTGCTATAAAGTACAATGTTGTCTTTGGATAATCACGGGACCCATCATCTGGCATTCCTACGTTTAGCATACAATATTAAGATAAAATTGATATACACAATATTAATGTTTGTTTTAATTCTTCATATATCCTAGATTAAATGTGCAATTCTTGCTGCCATTGCCATCGGCAGTGATCATGAACCCACAGCCTATATAGTTCCTAGCTTGAGTTTGTACTTTCTTGCTTCATCCACACCCCGTCAATGAAAATTGTTGTAACTTACTACCTTATTTTTGCTCACCAATATTTGTTATTCCCGATAATAATTTTGCCGTCCTTTTTTCTGTTCTATGGTATTTTCCTTGATATTGCGTAGGTAAGTGTCTATGTTGTGTACGAAAACGACAAGGTGAGGCACACAAGTTAAGGCGTGAGGATGAGCATGAGCATGACCATCCTCTCCTTTTACAGTCCACTCCCACGTCCAACTAATACAATAATATATATAAAAGGTACCCCAAAAATCTACGGTATATGTCAAATTATGCATTCAACACTCTTTTAACTTAGATTAAAATTCACACTTTTATTACAATGTAAGGAAGTGACATGGCAGCTCTTTGATCCTTTTCAGTCATCGTCACTAGGACCCATTAGTATGTAATGTATGGGTTCAAATATTTTGTGGTGGAGGGCAGAGCCAAAACCAGAAAAAACCAGGAGAAGAAGCACCAGCCTTCCTTCCTTCCTTTGTGGCCTATAACCTTAACCTCTTCACCACCTTATCGGAATCAGCTTGCGTTCACACGCACTGTCTCATTAAATTCCAACACTAAATAAATCACAGCCTCTCCTATTTTTTATTTTATAAAATCAGATAAAAACACAAGTTCTAATTGCTCTGGGACCACTACATACGTGGCAGCATTCCAATGGTGCGCATAAGTGGTTACCAGTTTATCATAGGAAAAAAACACTGATGATAAGGAAGTCCGAAACTGCGCCACGTCGTCCTTTCTTCTATTTTTTATTATTTCTTTTTTCTATCACAATCTCATCCTTTTCACCATATGGGACCCATCTTATATAAATAACTGGCGTGGATTCCTATATATCGCGTTCCTGTACGATATTTTATGCGGAGATATTAGTATTTTCATAGCAGAAATTATTTAAAACAAAATTGTGGTCACAAATTTTTATCAAAAAACAAAAAAACTACATCGTACCGAAATACTCGGTAATAATAATTTTTTATCCAAAAATTGACTACCATGATTTATGGGTGTTTGGAGCTTCGATTATCTTTTTCAAATTCATACCCCAAATTCTTGTAAGGGTAATTTACAAATATAGCCCTAACCTAATGTCAAAATTTGTCATGGGACCAAATTTCAGCAACTAAGGTCCGTGCGGTCCCAAG
>JAYMSW010000084.1:0-32471 GCA_036897725.1 Erodium texanum
GCTATAAAGGCTCTTGTTTACAGATTCAATTATATAATTTATATTCTAGTCTTATCCTTGTCAAAGGTTGTGAGATGACCTTACAAAGGTGTAAAGCAGACTAATGGAGTTTAACTTTGTCGGTTTTCGGTTCGAAAAAAAATATTTTTGCTTAAATTCGATTTGATTTTGAATTTTTTATATATAATTAAGCTCAAATTCGACTTAAATTCATTCTTTCAATTTTTCTATAAATATTAAATAAAAAATATTTTAATTATATAATTAAATAAATATTAAAAGATTTGTTTTTTGACAAATAATATTAAAAGATTCATGTCAATTTGATTAGTTTAATTTTAATTTAAAATAATTAAATTTTGTTTTAATGGTATGAAATAAAAAGTAAAAAAGAACGAATTCAAGTCTAATATTCATCCAATCTAACCCCTAACTGTTCGTTAAAGCTCGGCGCACCTCTTGCCTCACAGTGGACGGTTTTGTGTCTGGAAAATTCTCAAGTTTTAAAGCAATATATGCTATTATGCATCACTTCCATGGCTTTGCTTGAGAGCTCTCTTCCCCGGAACGCTTTAGGAAATTAAAACTCCCTTCAGGCCCTCACGATCATCGTCGATCCCCAAAGGCTCCTTCAACGGCGGCGCCGTTGGTATCTTTGTCGTCAGCCGTCCTACAGGTAAAGGATTTTCCGTTTCGTTTAATCCATAAGGAATTCTCAATTCGGAATCTCTCGATGTCGATTTTCATTTCGGAGTGTCCTGCATTGCATGCGATTAAATCCTCTTCGTTTTGAGTACGAACAAGTGAAAAAATGGGGGAAGAGGAGGTTTCGGCGACCTAGGTTACCTTCATAGGGCTTAATCCTCCTTTTCTTGATGGCACGCTTGAAATTTGATTGTTTTTTTCAAAAATTTGGTTGGTACAAGTAGAAATGATAAGAATTTTTGGAGGTGTAGGTACTGATTATGTACTTGTTTTGGTAGGAGCTTGAAACCAGGTCGAGTCCTTCCATTTGTCTGAGAAATTCATCTGAGCTTAATTCTGAATCCCTTATCCAGGTATCTTATATTTTTCTAGGTTGATGATCTTCACAAGCTACTTTTTAAGTGTGTATGTTGCTATTGGTTATAGTTACGAAGATTACTAAATGAGTGATTGAATTGCGTGGTTCTGAATCTGAGATTGCTGAGCATGAATGTACTAGTATTCTCTTAGTTTGTACTCGTGTTTGCTTTCTTTCAGAGGAAAAAAAAAATCAGTACCGATGCTTGTATGTTCAATAAGTTAACTTCTATTTTGGGGGTGAAATGCATGTAGTATGCGATTATCTTTAGACTGATTTACGTTCTTCATCTTCTCCTGGTTATCGTCAAGCAGTATATATTAAGCATGAATGTCAAAATAAGTAGCTTTTAGTGATAGAGAATTTGCAAAAGGAGAAATATAGTATTGCCTATTAACTTGCAGAGCTTTATTTGACCGGCGGAACAGGTACATCTAGTGGATGGTTTAGTTTTTGTTGTGTTGTGAAAATAAAACTCTTGAGTTCTATGCGACTTCAGTGAAAGTGTTTAAATGAAACAATAGGCATATAAAAAATGGCAGCATTCTAATCTCCAATATTATGATTTGTTTCATACAAGTTGAAAATGAGTGTATCATCAAACTTTAGGATCTAGTGTAACGTAAGAAAGCCCAAATGCTTTCTATGGTGCAAGAGGTCAGTCTTGAACCTGTTTAAGCTATTAACTTAACTTACAGTCCTGGGCAACTTGCGTATACATGAAGTGTGAAAGATAGTGATTTACTAAGAAAATAGAGTTTTTGCTTTCCGGTTGATTTTTTTTTTTAGAAGTTAGCGACTTGTATTTGCAATAAGTGTTGTATTATCTGTGTCATGATTTGTGAAATATTCTATTTTGATTTGCTACTACAGAAAGAAGGTTTGGCTGAGTCTTCAATTTGGTAGCTAACCGGCTATTAGGCTCCCACATATCCTGCATGGCTTCTTCAACCGAGGCAGAGTATGCTGCATTTGAAGAGAAGGTCAAACGAACCGTGTACATTGACAACCTCTCCCCACAGGTCACTGAGCCTGTCTTGAGAACTGCCCTTGGTCAGTTTGGGACTGTCTTAAGTGTTCAGTTCATCCCAAACTACTTGGAACCAAGGAACATCCCACAATGTGCTTTGGTGGAGATGGACAATCCAAAGCAGGCTAAAGGAATTATCACAGAGATGGGCAACTTCCCTTTCATGATGTCTGGCATGCCAAGGCCCGTGAGGGCACGTGCTGCTGAAGCAGAGATGTTCGATGAGCGCCCAGTTAAGCCTGGCAGAAAAATATTCTGCCGTTGGCTGGACAAAAGTGATCCAGATTTTGAAGTAGCACAGCAACTGAAACGACTTACCCAGAAACATGCTGCAGAAGCTTCGTACTTGCTCCAAGTATGTTCTGACAAATATTTTTATTTATTTTAGTTACTGTTGCACACACTTAACAAACTTGTCTTGGTCTTAGCCTCAAATTTGTTATTGTCTTATCGTGTTGTAATCATGTGTACAGCGACAACTGGATGAGGAATCTAATCTTGCAGACCAGCAGACAAAGATCCTTAAAGCAAACTACAAGAAGTATGAGATCATTGATAACGTTGCAGGGGATGGAACTGCTCGTCGTTTGGCACAGCACTACAGAATGAATGTTGCAGGCGATGCTTGAATTCTTCATTACAACTGTGTGATGTAGCCATGTGTCCTTTTTGCCTTCAGCAGTTGCATGGAAAAGCAAGTCTATTTTTGTAGTGCCCAAAGAGATATGCATTCCCAGTAACACCATGCGGTTGTGATATGCTTTTTTTGTAATGACATTTGGAATAGCAAAACATGAGCTTGCATTTCTTGTCGGGTTTAGTTCTTCTGAGTATCGTTACTGAATCATTGACGTGTAATTTTCGATTACCCTCTTGATAAATCATAGTTATTCTATTGAAGTCACTCATTTTCTTGACATATCTTTTGAAAGCTTGGCTTAACTAGTAAGGAGTAGGTGATTTGTAGTACCCAAATTTATGTACAAATGTTCCAACTGTACCTTATATTTCTCTTTGAGCAAGAAGCTCTTCAAAACACACTATAGGTTTCAAATTCAACCTAAAACATAAATCATGACAGAAGCAGAAGAAGCAAAAAACATGGTTCCCTTTGATGCATATATATATTGTGAAGTATTTTTTGTTGTTTTCATCAACATACTCAATCCATCAAATGATCTGTATAGATGATGAAAAGATTGTTTCCACCAGTCTTATTACAATGACGATGTATGGTTCATGAAAATAAGTAAGAATATACAACTTCTAATTTATAAAGCAGCTCGAGTCAGCACACTCGATTCTTCTATGCAATCAGTGAATTTTACATGACTATATGAGGTTGAAACTATTTTTGGTTCACTGAATATCAACCTGTTGTGATTGTGTTCTAGTCTATGGTGGTATATCATTCTCTATGAAACACAGAGAAAAGAAGAGTAAATCCTTGCATATAAATCACCATGACCGCCATGATCCAAAGCATGTATCCTTCAAGTCGTATCCTGTACACAGAATAAGTGCCTACTGTTAAAAGAGTCGATCATGCAACGCTCTCTGTAAAAGTGCATATTATGGGAACCGAGACTCACCAAGTGAATGCATCATGCACAGGGGCAGAGTCTCCTGGTAAATTTATGTGAACCATCACAAGAAAGCATTGATTCTGTTCGAGTGTACAAGCACGCTCCCGGGTTCTGAAAACAATGCATCTTTAAATTTCAGCCAAAGAGGATAACTTATAACAGTTATAGAGTTCATCAATTGTCTTGTGTTTCAGTTTATTTCATGAAGCTTCACACGAATATATGAACTTCAGAGCAGAAGAGGATGCATACCAAAATTCTTGGAGCATCATCAACAACTTCAGCAGGTTGGTCTGCTCCAACACTTGCCAAACACGCTCCTTTGCAGTTCAAATATTTCTGCATACTGTATCCAACCACATGATATTAATATAAAAAAGGATATTTTCAGTCCCAAAATAAAACGAAGTAACTAATTAATTACAAGTGTTAACATAAAAAAACTCACATTTCACATTGATTGAGCACTGCTAGCTTATTTGGGACGCAAGATTGTCCTTTTGACTTGCAAACCAAATCACAGGCCTCACCTTGCCTACAGAAATGTCATTAGTTTAGCTGTAAATAGGGTAACGTAGCTTATGAAACAGACATGATCGACTCAGTTGCTCAATGCTTACTTTCCAACAATAACATTAATCCCGCTTAATCTGGTTTTTGTGAGTGCAGCATTGGCCCCTGTTGCAGTAAAAACTCAAAATTTATGATGAATGACACTTATAGAAGATCCCACAGCAAAGGAGGAGAATAGAATCATTTATATCCGAACTCACCTGAAGAGTTTGATGGTAGAGAATAGCAATGATGAAACTCACTCACATAAGCATTTTCATGAATCTGAAATATCAAAGACATTTCAAACACCAAGTCATCATTTCCAACTTCACAAGCATGAAAAAGAAAAAACATTACGGAGCATAGTCAGATCAAAAGTTCATACTTACCACACTCTCTGAGTTATGACGGCATCTTCCAGCACAAAAGTCAAAAACACTCGCATAAGACCCTGCCAGAATATTTTGAAGATTTGTATCATTCCTATTCAAAATCAATAATGATGGACCAATTACAATCAACACAACTAGCCTCAACTCAGGTGGAATGAGATCTCACAAGAGATGATAATTAAATGTTCAAGATAATTACCTGCAGTTGCTGGCTTGGCTACCTTAATCTTTAGTACCTGTTCTTTTTGTGTCTGCCCGACAAAACCCAGAAAATGATTAGTTACATAATGTATAATTAAATTTTGAAGCTAAAGAAGAAAAAGGGTAAAGAAACCATACCTGTGCTGGATCTAGGCAGCACGAAACGCAATATTCATATGAGTTGCAACACTTGGAAAGAATGTTGCATCCACTGTAAACACCACAATGAACCATTTTAGAATTCTAGTGTTTACCATAAGCTAACCATTTTAGAGAATCAGAATACAAGTAACTCACTAACAAGAGAATTTCTCTCCTTGTACAGGGCAGCAACGAGACTCCGGATCCAATGACAGGGCATTACATACGTAACCTACAAATGAAATATTGGGTAAGATAGAACAGCAATGGGAAAAGGCGATGCAATACTCAAGTATCTAATTCACTTACTACCCCCAATAAGAGAAGAAGAAAAAACTATTGCATGGTCATTGAAATATCTGTTAAGAAATATATAATGGAGAAAATATATACCTATGATATATCTATTATAAGAATCACATAATATCTGTCACAATATGAACACTGATTAGAAGTGAAATACAGCATCAGTAAAGGTTAACACTCACCACTATCATCCGATAGTAGATATCTTCCTTGCACTGTATTTCTGCAAGTGTGCTTATCTTGAAAGGTATTATCCGTCCTAAACAAAATGGAAAAAAGATAATTTAACCATAGAAAAGAACACATGGCAAAGAAAATAGCAACATTCTATGAAAAGAATCCCTTACACCCAAGAATAGTTCCAATATTGAAGTAACCTGCTCGCAACAACTAAGTATCATAGCATTTTTTTTACATTAAGTCCATAACAGTACCAAAAACCAATCTATGCTTTCAAATTCAGTATTTTAAAATAGCTAATCTTATGCTCAGCACCTTACAGTCCCCATTGAAGCACTAGAATAACATAAAAGAGTCACAAAATTACAGCCTGGTTAAACTAAAAGAAAAATTAATAGGATCGAATTTATCATAATACTCAACAACCACATTGGTACTAACAATTAGATTCAGATAGATACAGAAACCCAATTTAATCACATTTCAGAATTGCAATTCCTTCCAGTAAAGATACAATCTTTACCGTTGGAAACAAACAAAAAAAACTGTTTAAAGAAAAGGGGCTTGAATTTTCTGACATTTTGATGCCTGAGGTGAGGAAATTCGAATAGTGAAGCCAGAAATGAAGTGGAAGTTAATCACCTGATCGCTGAAGTTCTGTGCGAGAACAAAGGGATGATTAGATTCAAGAAGATCCAATACAAGCTTAACCGAGACTTGGACATGTTTCCTGAACACCGAAAATCGAAGTAGAATTAGGGTTCTTGAAGCTCGGAAATGGTGGGTGAACTGTAGTTGACGATCTTCTTCTCCCAGAGTCTGAATGATTCACAGTGAATCTGGTACTCCGGGTCGGGTTGGAAATTTTGATCCATTTTAAGACAAGTCTAGCCCGTGGATCATATCGTGCTTTTAATGGGCTTATGCAAGTCCAGCCCACATTTTACATATATATATAATCTTTAAGCCCAATTCGGCCCATTCCCAATTACAACGACAAACTTCTGTCTCTTCCATGGCCGTGAACCAGCGCCACCTGCTCC
The DNA here is from genome assembly GCA_036897725.1 of Erodium texanum. Lineage (NCBI taxonomy): Eukaryota > Viridiplantae > Streptophyta > Magnoliopsida > Geraniales > Geraniaceae > Erodium > Erodium texanum. The sequence continues at coordinate 6,498 of JAYMSW010000084.1, forward strand.
GGCCAGTCCTGCCTTGCCGGAACATCACGGCACAGGTCACGGAACATCCGTCGTGAAGTAGGTTTAACCAGATTGGAGATCGAACTCTCCGATGAGCTCTTCCCGCCATTTCCTCTACCGGAAGATAGTCCTGCTGAACCTCTTCGATTCCGGTAATCGCGTCGGCGTCTTAATCGATGGTTCTAATCATTAGATAATGACAGTGGTATTTATTTCATAATTCATTTGGCTAATTTTGGAACTGGTTTGACAAAATGGCAGCTTCGCTTGACTATGGTGATGAGAGTGGAACAACGGTGTTGACTTCACAATTCACATGGTCAGTGTATAGGTACTTTCTGGATTTTGTATTGTTTTCTTCTATGATTTAAGTTCTGGATGAACCTAAATTGCCAGAGCCCAAATCTTCAAACATTCATCCGATGCATTTATGTTAATAGAAGCAATGTTTGTTTACAATTGATTGATGTAATGGTGAATTGGTAGCTTTACTGAACTGAATGAAGTTTGAAGATTATGGTTAGGAAAGGGAAGAGAAATGCATAAGCTACTAAGCTAGAACCAAAATAAATTAGTGGAAAGAAACTTAAATAAGAATGCAAAATGTCATTAGTATTATTTAGAACCATAACCCAAATAAGAATAAATGCTACTTTTTTCTTCTTCCAGGCAATGGTTTAGATGGGCTTGTGACCACAAAGCGAAAATGGAATCGTGTAGCTAGCAGATACGATGGGAAATGTTGATAAAACAAGTACTGTCAGGTTCTATTCTAGTTAACTTCGTGGGGTAGGTTTAGTTGGAAAAATTATAATCATAGCTGGAGGTTTTACTTGGGTTCATGGTGATTCGACTGCTTAGGGTTGAAGATTCGACTGTTTTCATATTTTCTTAACAATAATGTATTTGCAACAATTGTGTTCTTGAAATGTAGCGGCTTTGGTGAATGCTGAATTTGAGAGATTGGGAAAGTTGGAATTCTGATACCTGCCATAATGTAGCAATCTTAGGGGGAAATTTTAGAGTTGAAACTTCGTAATTCAATTATGCGCTCATTTCTTATGTTGGCACTTGGCTTGTTACAGGCTCTGTTATCACCATTGCCATTGAATCGATATTTTACTGCAAGAATGTGTTCTGGGCTTTCAAATTCCTTACCTTGATGATGTGAACTCAAAAGTGCTATCAGAATATCAGCAGGTAAAAGAAAAGAGAAACATAAGTTTGATGCCTAATTCTTTTTCAACTAGGTGATCTTTTCCGTAATGCTCGATGGCTACATCTTTGTCATAAGAAACTCGTCATACAGTGTTTTGAGGAGCAGACTAGAAATTAGAAATCTCCCAAGCCCACATTGTTGCCTGATGAACCTTATGTTACACAAAACCCAAGACAGGCCTTGGTTTCCTTGGGTCAACCAAAACTCACATGTTTGCTCTTCCTTGAACATAGTCTCTCTTATCAAATCCCAAGAACTCGCGGAGCCTAGGTATGGCCTCTTGAAATTGTTTCATCATAGCATTCTTCATTGTCTTTATGTCTTTAAACATTGATGTAACCTTAGCTGGGCTCGTGCTCGTCCTCTTCGAGACACAATCCCATCCCTTGCTGCCCCCCTCAACCCTAATCTTCTCAGCCAGTCGTGGAATCTTTCCTTGTGATGTCACCTTCATCAAACACTCCAAACACTCTCCAAGCCCATACTGCCACCTTAACATCCCCATATCTTCCCCCAACCTCATTGCCAAACATACCCTCTTCTCCATTACCATTCCAAAAGGCCCATTCCCTACCTCACCAACGCATCAAGCATAGCCCCTAAATAAGCCTGTCCTCGTTTTTTTTTTCCTTTTCCTTGTTCACCCTCTACATAGCCACAAAACCTTATTAGATGCAAGCTCTTGGCTTCACTTGGCAACCTTCAAAATGCAATCTTTTCTAAACCAAAACCTCATTTTGCAATATATAAGCCTGTTTTGTTGCACAATGTGTCGGAAACAGGTTTTTTTCCCAACTTCATGACAGGACAAATATTGGAACCATGTTCATACAATCAAGTCATTGACCTGCTGTTGCTGTCATGTTCTCTCTGGTGGTGTTTCAGTTACATGTAGTTGTCACAAACAAGCTCTTTCAGAGTCAAACCTGTAAGTCAATATCCTGAACCTTGTCTTCATAGGGAAAAAAAAAGTAAATTGAGAAACATGTTTTGGTAAGATTTGATTTTTGTTTTCTAATGTTTCAGCTGCAGGCCTGCACGTTTGCCTTGTCAGGCTGTAATGATCTATCTTCCAGAAACCATCAAATGAATCTAACATGCCTTCAATTATTTTATCTCACTCACTGATTTGTCTGTCCTTCAAGTAAATATTATATAAAAAAATCAATAAAAAAAATGGTGATCATGTGGCCGATGTGGGATGTTGATCCACCTAATTCAAACCCCACCAATATCTGTCATAACAACCCTCAAAAACAAGGGCCATATGTGAGCTGCCATATACATACACATATGAATCATTGAGTATAGGGATCTTTGGTTGCTTTTAATGGAGAAGAAGCTCCATAGCTGCTCACAATAAATGAAACAGCTTCCATTGATGGGTTGTGTACATTTCAGGCCATGTCCTACCCAATAATGTCACATAAGTATTAAAGTAAGAGAAAATAAAAAAAGGAAGAGCATCATGATGCCTTGTTGTGCAATCCTTCCAACAAAGACAAGTCCACCCACTAACCTCCTAATCCTATCTATATTTATCAGTCAAACAAGAAAAAGGAACTGTCTTTTTGAATAATCAGATAGTATATTCCAATGATATATAAATATTTATCATCAAGTTTCAATGTAATTATATTCTTATAAATTCAAAGTCGATATTATTGACTCATTAATCATCATCATTATCATATAAATCCAGCTAATAAAATTACAAAAATATTAACATTTATAATGTAATTATTAGTACATTTATATTAATTAAAGAATTTTAATAAAAAGACTTGAAAGTGACCCATTCACTGATTTATTTTCACTATCACTAAGATTCGAATCTTGGTAAGAATTATTGTCAATTTTGATTTGTTAGTCAGTTTTGGATTATTTTATATGTGTTTTTATTATATTGTCTGATCCTGATTGTTAAGCGGATGATATAAATTGTGACTTTCACTAAGTTTAAAGTCGATAATATAATTATCTTGTATCTTCAATGATTGATATATATAATTTTTATTAAAAAAATGATCAAAAATAATCTACTAAAAAGACATGAAAGTAAAAAAGAAATAAATCTATCGAAAAGAAAAAGATGAAAAAGGAAAGAAAAAGAGGGCTGGCACTCCCTTAAATTCCGGGAACCGTTGGGGCTTCGATATTTACTGTAGTTGTCTTAACAGCTGGACATCTCTTGTTCCTCTTTGCTCTCCGTCACAGCTTAACGTCACAGCCACCTTTGAAAGCTCAGCATCTGACCGCGTCGCTCCCTTCTCTGGGGCCCACTTTGAATCATTCCCTTGATCAGACGGCACACGTTGCGCCTGTCACGTATTTACCACACGCGGTGAGCTCTGTTATAATTATTTTTCCTTTTCGAAAAAATAAAATGATAACTTGGAAATAAATCGATGATTTATTAAATATTAATGTCTCCGCGAAAATGAGGAAGCGTTTCAGGGAGAGCTGAGGCCTTTGGTCCCCTCTTTTAGCAAATTTCTTCGGTAAATTTCATAAAAATCATTATTTTTAATTTATATCATATATATAATAATTTTATTGGTATTTTGATGATTGCCCATTTGACATTTACCAAAAAATTCAGCTCTGCTTCTCTCAATCGTTGGCTTTCGGGGTAGTGTCCAGATCCGGTATCAGGAGAGAAGAATTAGTTTAATCGTCTGAGCAGGTAAAGTTCTTAGTTTTCAATTCGATGAAGTGGGTGTGGATTGAAGTCTGAGAATTTAGCTGAATTTTCATGATTTTAGCTTTGCAATCTATCAATCTCAACCTGGGTTTATGAGATTTTTGTTGATCTTATTGAAAGTTTAGTTTTTTTTCTTTGGAAAGTTTGCCTTTGACTTGGTGAAGTCTACAAGGCTGGGCTTGTGAATTTGAGTGGTTTGGACGAGTTCTTAGTTCGATTTTTCTGGTTTTGGGCAGTAGAGGTTTTGAATTCGAAGATGGGGGTTATGTCAAGAAAAGTGGTGCCCGCTTGTGGTAACCTCTGTTTCATGTGCCCTTCATTGCGAGCAAGGTCGAGACAGCCTGTGAAACGATACAAGAAGATGCTTTCTGAAATCCTCCCTCGTAATCAGGTGCATTTTCAGCTTATTGCATCATACATTGTTCTGATTTTGGTGTTTTCATGCAAAATTGACTTGGAGTAGCAGTTAATTGAGTATTCACGAGTGGTTTTTTTTTACTTTTTTATAGTATTTTTTTTTTGTAATTTACAGTGATATAGTTCTTTCCAACTAGATCAGTTGTGGTATTTATACTTTTCAGCTGTACTTCTATACAAAACATACAAAGTGAATACTGTTATGTTTTCATGTTAGTTGTCTGGTGAAGTCGTGATTTTAGATTGGTGGAAGAATTAGGAGAAATAGATAATCAGAAATCGTAGGCCAATTAATGGTAGGAAGCAAATATCTCACGAGTTCAATAGATACAAGTCATGACTAGTTTGGCATTATGGTTTGCAATTAAAATATAATCCCTACATAGAATAGATTCAGTGTCACTAGGAGATATACTGGTAATGATAATTCATAATTGTCATATAATGTTTTGCATTTGCATCTTACCATTTATGCAATTTTCACATTGACACTAGCAAGTACTATATGATGGTTTTGCTGGGATAATATACTTACTGTTACATGCCCTTGAACCACAAAGGAGTTCAGTGCTAGTTTCCAGACCATCTGGGTGACTCCTATGATTCTGCCTTAAACCGTGAGGGATAGAATGGAATTTCCCTGATAAAGAAACTCCAGTTAGAATAAATTTGTATTATATGCTTATTAATTTAAGTTATGTTTGGCAGGATGTTGTTGAAGCAAATGATAGGAAAATTGGGAAGCTTTGTGAATATGCTTCAAAGAATCCATTGCGAATTCCCGAGGCAAGGCTTTCTTTCATCTATTAACAGGCCATTTCTTACAACTTTGGTGCCATTTATATAGTTTTGAACTTATTATATTTTCTATGATGAGTGTTTATGGAAATACATACATATTCGTGTTTGTGTTTAAATTCAGTCCACCATCTTTTAGTCAGCATGTACATCTTCACCGGCACATCAATGTTTATGAAGATCAAAGATACCCTGAATGTTTATGATTGGTGTGATTCTTAGTCACAGTTTTACATCAATGTTCAATTACCGGATTGCATTTGAATTTCTATTTCATGTCGTTTCCAATGTTAAACTCTAGCCTAGGTAGAAATCATTATGAACTTCCACATTTTCTGAATAAAGGGTTGTGGGTGAAGTGGCAGAGGCTTCATGTAATGAGCATGAGGTCACTGGTTCTATCCCCATACCTGCGATATTGCATTTCTTTTCTTTTTGATAAAAAAAAAAAACTTGCACATTTTCTTATATGATTCTTTTGCTTTCCTTTTTGGATGTCACATCACTCAGTATTTTTTTTTGTACAGATCACTCAACTCCTAGAGCAAAGATGTTACAAGGATTTGCGGAATGAGAACTTTGCATCTGCAAAAGTTGTCTTGTGTATTTATAGGACATTGATATCGTCATGTAAGGAGCAGATGTAAGTTCTTATTTAAAAATTTTCTTATAGTCTTGTAATTATTTAGACTTCCAAGGCTTTTGTTTTATCTAGAAACAAATGTACTGTACCCTTACAACATATTTGTCTTACATGACACTCACCAGAGTCATTCAATTCTTGCAGGCCGCTATTTGCTTGCAGCTTATTAGGGATTGTGCGGACTCTTTTTGAACAAAATCGACAAGACGAAATGCAAATTCTTGCCTGTAACACCCTTGTTGACTTCATAGATAGCCAGGTTGGTAAGAGAGGAAAAAGGAGAATACATCAAGTAATTTTGATTTCATTGGTCTAAACAGCAAGTTACATACTTGGTTCATTTTGAGCGTACCTATTTGGTGAACTGTGGCAGAAGATTCATCATCTCATCTTCTAGAAACAGTCAAAACCTTCTTATCTTGAATTTTTTTATCACCACTCAAGCTCTCTAAGGCTTGGGCCAACAACTGTTGAATTTAAATACAAAGCTAACATATGGCAATAATGCAGAGGGATAGTACATACATGTTCAACTTAGAAGGCCTCATTCCTAAGTTCTGTCAGTTGGCTCAAGAAATGGGAGATAACGAAAGAGCACTACGTTTACGTGCAGCAGGAATGCAAACTCTGGCTTCCATGGTACATTTACCTTTTCTAGTTCTATGTTATTTTCATGGGAAAACAGCTGACAAGTGTCCACATGCTTACATTCCCTGATCTTCATATCGGATTTATGTTTTGTTTTCGATTATTTGTCTTGATATTCTTTTGTGCGCAGGTGTGGTTCATGGGTGAACATTCCCACATCTCAATGGACTTTAACAATGTAAGTATACCTTTCCTTGTGAAGCTCTTACCGATGTTCTTTGACATAGACATATAAAAATGATACAATATCAGTTAAACACAAACAAAGTTGGATCTTTGACTAGGACTCTGAGAGTTGGATCTGGAAGCTCAGTTTTTTTGTTTTCCATTGTGTGGCAATTATTAGTTTATTGCTGTTAAGCTAAAATATTTTGTTCTTTCTCCCGAAATAGGTCATATCAGCAACCTTGGATAACTATGTGGAGGGAGAGAGTTTGAAGGAAGACCTTGGCCCCAAGCCTGAGACCCTAGAGTACGACTTCGTTTAATAACATGTATATTTAGTTTGTTAGGATGTACTAATTGTTTCATGTCATAACTTTTATTCTCTTCCAATTTTAACAGAGATACCTCCAAGAGCCCTTCATACTGGTCCAGGGTTTGCTTGAGCAACATAGCTAGATTGGCAAAGGAAGCTACAACTGTGAGACGTGTTCTTGAACCCCTTTTCCAGAAGTTTGATGCTGAAAATCTTTGGCCTCTTGACAAAGGACTTGCCTGTACCTTGTTGATGTATTTGCAATCACGTTTAGAAGAATCAGGTTAGTCTTAGAATACATAATAATTCTCTTGTTAGTCAATTTCTAGATGTGATTGATATGTAACTAATTTTTCCCTAATAGCAGGAGGAAACTCACATCTGCTGTTATCCATGTTGGTCAAGCACTTGGATCATAAGAATGTTGCTAAACAGCCACTCCGACAGATACACATTGTTAATGTCACCTCAGAGCTTGCACAAAATGCAAAGCAGCAAGTGTCAGTTGCGATCATTGGAGCAATCTCCGACTTAATCAAGCATTTAAGGAAGTGTCTGCAAAATTCAGCTGAAACATCCAGCTCTGGAAACGGCACAGATAGCTACAATGATGATCTTCAATGTGCCTTAGAAAAATGCATATCGAAGCTCTCAAATAAGGTTGCTGATGTGGGCCCTATTCTTGATATGATGGCTGTGGTGCTGGAGAATATTTCGACAACAACTATTATAGCCAGAACAACCATATCTGCTGTTCATCGTACTGCTCAAATCATCTCCTCCGTCCCTAATGTTTTGTATCACAGAAAGGCAAGCACATTTAAAAATTGTAGAACTATGATTATGTTCCGTTCTTATTAAGGCTCGTAAGTTCATGTGGCTACACATGTTTCCTGTTTCAGGCTTTTCCCGATGCTTTATTTCATCAGTTGCTCCTGGCAATGGCCCACCCAGACCCTGAAACACGAGTAGGTGCTCACAGTGTTTTCTCCATTGTGCTTATGCCACCTGTTATTTCTCCTTGGTCAGACAAGAACAACAGAGCTTCAAGGGTTTTTTCAGAATCAGTGAACGGAGAAGTGAGGGAGGAAAGAAATCAGATAGCAGAAGGTTTGAAACAATCTAAAGTGCGGTCTTTTCATAGTCATTCATGCAGCTTTAAGCGTGATCTGACTGGTGGAAAAACGGTACGAGCCTCCCATCGCTTAATCTTTGTACTTTTGGGGAATTGCTTTAAACTACGGACTACCCTTTTGAATCACCCACTTATGAAAAGCTACCTTTTTGACAAAAAAATGTGAACTTTAAACCACCCTTTTGAATCACCCAATTACAGGAGGTAAATTGGCTATAGGAGAGAACAGAGTGTGTTTCTTGACTCAAATGAATCATGAAAATAATCTAGAAGTTCAGGACAGAACTGTTTTCGAACAAAATGGTAGTTTAAAGTTCACATTTTGTCAAAAGGTATTCAAGAGGGTAGTTTTAAGCAATTAACCCATTTATATTTTCAATTATTCCAGACCCCTATATAGTTGACATACCTCTCTTTATTTCTTATTCTTGATTTTGCAGGAGCCAGGTTCCCTCCGATTAAGTAGTCATCAAGTGAGTCTTATACTATCATCAATTTGGGTTCAAGCAACATCTGCAGAAAATAACCCTGCAAATTTTGAGGCTATGGCCCACACTTACAATGTAGCTTTACTGTTTGTTCGATCTAAGGTACAGTCTTCTACCTGTATTTGCTACTATTATTTGCATTTACTTTCCATTGCTTAATAAACTGTTTGTGGTCATGACAGACATCCATTCACATTGCTTTAGTTCGATTTTTTCAACTGGCATTGTCACTAAGAAGCATCAGTCTTGATGAGGAAGGTAAGCTGGATAATATTTCATATGATTTTAGGGTAAAATAGTCATTTTGTGAAAGTTTCTTCTGATATATATTTCTTGTTATGCATATTTAAGGCGGCATGCGACCATCTTGCAGAAGGTCTCTCTTTACATTGTCATCATACATGCTTATCTTCTCCGCCCGGGCTGGAAACTTCCATGAGCTCATTCCCACTGTGAAAGCTACTCTTACAAACGCAACGGTTAGTCTCTTCACCCTCTTAGGCAACCCGTTTCTTACTTAATAATTGCTTTTTTTTGGATAATTTTTTCACCTGATATATGAATAAAAACTAAATTTTGTAAATTGTAGATCGATCCATATCTAGAGCTAGTGGATGATATCAGACTGCAAGCTATTTGCATAGACTCCGATAAAGAAAACACATATGGATCCCAAGAAGATGAAGTAAAGGCATTGCAGTCTCTCTTAGCGATAGAATCAGATGGACATTTGAAGGACGCCGTGGCATCCCAATTCACCTCTAAATTTGGAAAATTGTCAGAGGTAATGATATTAATAACTGATTGTTACTTGGTTTGAACTTTCTTAACTATGTTGTTGTTGAAAACTGTGTTTTATTTATTACCAGGAGGAGTTGTCGGACATACAGAAGCAACTCTTGGAGGGGTTTTCACCTGATGATGCGTATCCATTAGGAGCCTCGTTGTTTATGGACACTCCTCGTTCGAGTTCTCCACTTGCCCAGTTGGAGTTTTCAGCTTTCAATGATGTAAGATTTGTAATATTACGTTCTTTATCTCTTGGTTGCTACCATTTTGTATATCGGGTTTATTAATGCGATGGTCTATTTCAGGCAAATGTTGCAGCTGATTTGTCTGATGATGAAGATGAAGAAATGTTTCCTCAGACAAGTGGAAACCAATCAGATCGTAAAGCCTCACTCTCCAACCATACAGTAGACATCCTTAGCGTCAATGAGCTAATGGAATCTGTAAGCCAATCTCTTTTCTCTTGATTTTTATTGGATTGGTTGCACATAACTACCTATATGAATTGTCCACAAACACATGACCCCATGCACATGACTACCCTGATGAATTTCCACGACTCACTATTGTACAAAATAGACAGAAACAATCAAAATTTACGATTTTTTCATCACCTGACTTGTATGTGAGTTTAAAATTTTACAATATCCCAAAACCTTTTGATCAACAGGTTTTGGAAACGGCCCGAGAGGTTGCGAGCCTTCCCGTGTCCTCAGCACCTGTACCTTATGACCAAATGAAAAGTCAGTGTGAGGCCCTTGTAACCGGCAAACAAGAGAAGATGTCCGTGCTTCATAGTTTCAAGCATCAACATGATCTCAAGGCATTAGAATATCCCAATGCGTATTCGCGTGATATGGTGAGTTTTTCCATTAAGAGAACTAAAAATCAATTATCTTCATTGCATTAAACTCAAAAGAGTTAAATCAATATCTCTGCTATGGTGAGTTTCAGAAAATGGAGCTCCAAGAAGAAGATATGACATGGAGAAACAAAGAGCAGACACGAACTCGGGATTTGACTCTTTCGTGTTCTCGGGAGCTCGGTCAACACTCTTTCAAGCTACCACCTTCAAGCCCTTATGACAAATTCATGAAGGCAGCTGGATGCTGAAGTGAAGAGATTAAGCAATAATATATCTTGTATATTTATGTAACTAAGATGGTTATTTTTTCATTCATTTTCACAGAGAAGCTCTCATATGTATTCTTCTTCAGCATTGATTTAGGATATGAAAAGGACTTGTCTTGATTGAGTACTTTCACCATTATTTGTTTGTCCATATAAGATTCATGGATCAACATTTTTATTTTTGGATATATTCTCTTGTAATGTGAGGGTTAATTTATTTAATGAAATATTATCAAGTACTGTTCAGTACATGTTAAATAAGTGCGTAATGATCCAATCTCTTCTCTCTCTTTTTAGTACACATCTCTTTGTTAAATAAGTGCATGAAGTGACAACATGAACATCAAAAAGTTGTTAATTAACATAAGAAACACATAAACACATATCAGATAGAGTTACCAGAACAATTCAAACAAAAAGAGTGAAGTGATTTAAGACAACATGCTTCAAAGTTCCATGAACAATTCGAACTTCCAAGTTGAAACCAACAAGTGGATCATATAATAAGTGGCCTTGAGAAGACAAAATTGGCATGGTTTTGTGCGAAGTGGTAACTTTGCCAATACCTTATCCAGATTGTCCATGATCTCCTCATGGTAGCTTTCTTGACACACAATGCTTATCCACATCTTCTCCAACACATCACAGTTCTTCATGAAATACTCAATTGACTCCACATCCTCTTTAAGGAACATCCCCACCTGCCAAAATGTTGCACACTCAATTGCCTTGAGTTTGGATTTCAGACAAGAAGGCACATCTGCACACCCATCTTCATCTTCACACAACATGCTTCCCTAACCAAATCACAATACAGAGGTTGTTAACATTAGATATAAAGCAAGATCAATTATAATTATATCCAGAACTCGATACATATATCACAATTCTTACATCATAGAACAATTTTTCAAGATTTGGAATACGGTGGAGCAACTTGATCACAGCAGACAATTCAAGAAATGGATTCGAATAAGCATCAAACGGGTCACGTTGTTAAATAGAGGCAGCTCGCTGAACATATTTTTAATGTACTGCAAATAGAAGAAAAAACATGATTGTGAATTTGTGTAATTAGATGTAGTCTAAATAAACTCATAATAGAATAAGAATTTGCAAACTAACCTCTCCAAAATAACCAGAAAAGGACAGTGAGCGAACATTTCTTATCCCTTTAAGAAGCACAAGAAGACGTCAAAGATAATACGGGCTTCAGAAAGAGAATGCAGGTTCTTTATAGTATATTTTTCTCCTTTGGACATGGCGTATTTCAGGTACACAAGACTTGGTGCATCGAGTGCTAATTTAAATTTGCTGAACCGAGAGATTCTTCTTTTGTCTATGGTCAATCTCTTGAGGTAAGGAGAAGACAATGTAAGTAAGCGCATTCTCTCCACGGAACAACTTACGATTAACAGTTCTTCAAGCACTGGACAGCCATTGAAGAGCCTCTGAGTTGAAGCATCATCCGCCAATGTGATGGAATCAAGATAGAGGCTTTTGAGGCGTGGGAAATGAACAGTAGCAGGAACTTTCAGAGAGAAGCCTTTACCCAATTTCAAGACTACCAATGTACTACAGGTGAAGACACGAGGATGTTCTATCCTAGGTTCTTCTCTCCTAGGAATACACAGATCAAGCTCTTGCACGTTGCACATTGGTAAAGCAGAAATCCATGAATTAACACGGGCATTGTCAACAGCATTGCAACATTTCAGACGGAACTTGTTGATACGTTTCTCATTCATGAGCATAATGCACCAATCCACAAACTTCATAAAAAGACCATTTAGGCTCACTTCATCCCTTTGACTAGGATTAAAAACCAATGACTCGTCAAAGTCAAGATTGTTGGAAACAGGAAAGAGGTACCTCCACCTGGTTGACAAAATGCTGGTACCGACAGCAAATTTTGTGGGCAGAAACGATAAAATGTGACGAAGAACCGCATCAGGTAAAGAACTGATCTTGTCCACACTTTCAGCAACATTCACTTGTTCCCCCATGTTCTCTGCAGTGAGATAAAGAAAAAAGCTTGACTTTTTCAAAGCTTATACAACAATGTGAACCTCATAATATATATAAATTGCCTGCAAGAACAGCTACCAGTATTTCTATATCTAATCTCAGCAAATCCACATTCTTCCACCATGAGACACTTCAACATATGGCAAAAAATCAGAACAAAGTTCCATATTTAGGAATTTAAAAGCTAATCAAATATGTCATAGGAATCTTGCACATGTTTATGTATTGAAAGTTGCCCAGATAATATACGGGTTTCTGAGGGATAAAAATAACTATATCTGGGTCTTAGTCTTTGACCAGCTTGCTTCTCAAGGACTAGGGACATGTAAACTACTGTATAGCGTCATGACCAACTAACCATCTATGAATTTTCAGTAACATTGTAACAAAACAAGTTCATGCCTTGAAGAAAGTGAACAAAATATCAGTAAAGATTGTAACTTGTGATTGAGAACATGAAGAACAATGAAAAAGAAAGCTTTTTTTACCCTAGAAGAGATGAAACTGAGCCCTTGTTGAAGAGGAAATGGAGCGGTGATAGCCGCTAGATCAAGGGTTTTAGGGCAAACCCATGGCCTGGGTTTTGAGTAGGGAAGTTACAGAAGAGAGTAAAAATGAAAGGAGTGTATACAACAAAGGAAGATATTTTATCCTCTTGGGTAAGAATGTGGAGTCCCGGTGGACCACACAAAAGTAGTTTCAAAAATCAAAAGCATTTTACTGTTTAAAAGCATTTTCCAACGAAATTAAAAAGTTATTTTTCAGTACTAATTAAGCGGTGGCTCCAGTCATTCCTACTTATGGTATGAGTTATTTCTGTTACCTAAGTCACTGATACATGATTTTGAACGCTTAATAGCAACTTTCTAGTAAAAAATAGACGGTAAAATAGGTAAAGGAATATATTGGAAGCAGTGGAAGAAATTATGTGTGCCAAAGGATTGCGGGGGTTTAGAGTTCCGAGATCTTGAGGATTTCAATCTTGCTTTGCTCAGTAAGCAAGGCTGGAGATTCTTGGAGAATGAGGAGAGTATTGTGACAAAGGTATTTAAGGCTCGATATTTTAAGAATTGCTCTTTCCTAGAGGCTCAATTAGGACATAATCCTAATTATGTGTGGTGAAGTATTCATGCAGCTCGGGAGTTGGTGCAGTCTGGTGCGAGAAGGCTTATTGGGTCAGGAGAGCAAGTCCAGATACTAGATGATCCATGGTTGTTCAATGATGACCCAAGAATTACATCGGATAGAAGAGCTCTTGAGGGCCATTCAGCGAGAAGTTTGATGATACTTGGAACTAATATGTGGGATTATGAGGTCCTGGATGATGTGCTTAACCCCAAAGGACCGTGACCTTGTTTGTCAGATCCCATTAAGCAATTCCCATCTTACGGATAGATGGACATGGGGAAACCAAGCCACATTGTTCTCTGTTAAGGAAGCATATAAAGCCCAGAGAAGGTATAACGGAGAATGGAGCGTAGGACCTCAAGATATTGTCTGGCGAAAGATTTGGGCAACCCCGGCGCCATCCTCGTATAAGATGGTTCTATGGCGAGCTGCACAAGGTATCTTACCTGTCGGAGCTAGACTCAGGGAACGCCATGTCCCTGACACGGGTCCGTGCCCGTCATGCACTAATGTCATAGAATTTGAAATTCATTGCTTCTATGAGTGCCCACTTGCATAGGAATGTTGGTCGCACAACATCACGACTCTTATGATAACGCCTGACATGAGCTTTCTCCATTGGGTCCGTACTTTCTGCACACAGGTTGATCAAAGCGCCATGATCACCATTCATGCAATATGGCGGGAACGTAACCAAAGGTTGTGGACTCACAAACAATCACAGGGCTCGACTATTATTGCCACGACCAAGGTGAAACTACAAGCATGGACTCAGAGCCAAACACAACTGGATAGATTACAGTTTCCAACGGAACCGTGGCCAAAGACTTGGGTCAAACCTCCTCATGGTTATGTGAAAGTTAATGTCGATGCTGCTTGTTTTGAAGTGGAGGCGAAAACTGGGGCGGGGTTGGTGGTGCGAGACTCCGGTGGCACATTAGTAGCACTGCACACTGCACATCAAGGTGATCCAGGGCAGATATGTACCAACAGTAGTACAGGCATTGAGTGCAAGAGAAGCCTTGTCTTGGACCCGAGAGCAAGGTTGGAGTAGGGTGATCCTCGAAACTGATAGCAAGCTTCTCTATGATGCAATCTGTAGCCCGATAACAGTATATTCCTATTTGGGTATTATTGTGCAAGATTGTAAAGGTATCCTGAGCAGTATAACAGGTGCTTCTTTTACTTTTGCTAAACGAACTGCAAACAAAGTGGCGCATACTGTGGCCCGCTATGCTCTTTCGATTGTAAACCACTCAGGTGAGGAATCACAACTCCCTCCTGACCTCATGTCTATTGTGTTTACAGATACATTATAAAGAGCAATAAATCTATTGCTTTCAAAAAAAGAAGTTATTTTTCTATTACGTAAAACAAGATTAAATACATTAATTATGTACGAAAAGGACTTGTCTTAATTGAGTACTTCCTCCATTATTTGTTTGTCCGTATAGGTTCTTGTGTTAAGCATTCACATTGTATCAACATTTTTATTTTTGGACATATTCTCTTGTAATGTGAGGCTTTATTTGTTTTAACGATAATTATATTTTTATTCATGCATTTACTTGTGATATGAGGAGGACATGAAAGTTTGAGTAAAACTATTCACTTGATTATATTTCAATCGGTCATTGGCATGAGTGCTTTATTTGATCATTATGTTTAAGTTATTAACTCTTAAGTAGTTTAATTCGATACATTGATATATATTGTTTTCAATAGTTTTGTATTAAATGAAAGGATAATCATCGTTTTCAACTAAATATCTCTAATTTTGAAAGTTTTTCACAACCACTTGAGTTTTTTTTAAGTCTAAGTTTACACAATTCCATACCTTTTATATTGAAAAGACAAAAATACCCTTGTGAAAAATTAGGAGATATAAAAATTAAGAAACAAAGACTGGTTAATTAAAGAAGAACCACATAAACACATATCAGTAAGTGTTAATTGAACACTTCAATTCAACCAGAGAGTGAAGTGATTTAAGCTAAAATGCTACAAAATTGAGAAACAAAATAAGCAGAGGTCCATGGACAGTTCAAGTCTCCAAGTTGAAACCAAGTGAATCATACAATAGGCTAGGAGAAGATACAAACATGGCATGGTTTTGAGCGAACTGGTGGTAACTTGGCCAATGTCTTCTTCAGATTGTCGAAGATCTCCTCATGGTAGCTTTCTTGACACTTAACGTGTATCCACATCTTCTCCAATACACTACCGTTCTTCAAAAAATACCTGATTGACTCCACGTCTCCTTGAAGGAACATTCCCAACTTCAAAAACGTCTTACACTCAATTGCCTTGAGTTTGGATTTCAGACAAGAAGGCACATCTGCACACCCATCTTCATCTTCATACAACATGCTTCCCCGACAAAATCACAATACATAGCTTGTTAAGATTAGATGCAATGCAAGATCAATTCTAATTGTATCCAAAACTCGATAAATATATCACAACAATTCCTACAGTATAGTATAATTCTTCAAGATTTGGACAACAATGGAGCAACTTGATCGCCGCAGTCAAATCAAGAAATGTAGTCGTTTCAAGCACCAAACTGGTCACGTTGTTAAATAGAGGCAGCTCGTTGAACATCTTTACAATATACTGCAAATAGAAGAAAAACATGATTGTTAATTTAATTGATTTAATATAGATAACAGTCTAAAGCATGCACAAATATTAATTTGCAAACTAACCTCATCAAAATAACCAGACAAGGACAGTGACTGAACATGGCTTATCGCTTTAAGAAACTCGGGAAGGGATGTTGGAACATCATCAAAACACGGTTGTTCAAAGAAAATATGCACTTCAGTAAGAGAATGAAGGTTCTTTATAGTATATTTTTCTCCTTTGTACATGGTATATTCCAGGTACACAAGACTTGGTGCATTCAGTACTAATTTAAATTTGCGGAACACAGGGATAATTTTGTCTATGGTCAATCTCTTGAGGTAACGAGAAGATAATATAAGTGAGCGCAGTTTCTTCATGTAACAATATTCCATTAACAGATCTTCAAGGACAGGACAGCCAGAGAAGAGCCTCTGAGTTGAAGCATCATCCAAGAATGCAACTGAATCAAGATGGAGGGTTTTGAGGCACGGCAAATGAACATAAGAAGGAACTTTCAGAGAGAAGCATCTGCCTAGTTTCAGGACTACCAATGTACTACAGCTGAAGACACGAGGATGTTTTATCGTAGGTTCTCCACCAGGGATAGATAGATCAAACTCTTGCACATTGCACATTGGTAAAGCAGCGATCCATGAGTTAACACGGGCACTGTCAACAGCATTGCGACATTTCAGACGGAACTTGTCTATACGTTTCTCATTCATGAGCATAATGCACCAATCCACAAACTCTGTAAAATGACCATTTGGGCTCTCTTCATCCCTTTGAGGATTGAAAACTAAATACTCGTCGAAGTCAAGATTGTTTGAAACAGGAAATAGGTACCTCCACCTGGTTGACAAAATGCTGGTACCAACAGCAAATTTTGTGGGGAGAAACGATAAGATGTGGCGAAGAACAGCATCGGGTAAAGAACTGATCATGTCCACACTTTCAGCAATATTCACTTGTTCTGCCATGTTCTCTGCAGTGAGATACAGAAGAAGAAAAAAAACTTGACTTTTTCAAATATGAGAACCTCAGAATGATATATAAATCGGATGCAATAACAGCAGCAACAAGTATTTCTTCCTATATTCAATCTCAGCAAATCCACATTCTTCTAACATGAGACACTCCAACTTATGGGAAAAAAAAAATCAAAACAAAGTTCCATATTTAGGAATGTAAAAGCTAATCAAATATGTCATAAGAGCCTTGCACATGTCTATGCATTGAAAACTTCAAGAAAAAACATATGGGTTCTGAAGGCTCAATCTAACTATATCTGGGTCTTAATTAGACCAGCTTGCTTCTCATCCTCAAGGACTAGGGACATGTAAACCACTGTATAGGGTAAGTAACATTGTAATAAAACAAGTTCATGCCTTGAAGAAAGTGAAAAAAATATCAGTAAAGATTGTAACGTGTAATTGAGGACATGAAGAACAATGAAAGGAAGCTTTTTTTTTTTTTACCGTAGAAGAGATTAAACTGAGCCTTTGCTGAAGACGATGGAGCTGTGATAGCCGGTGGATCAAGGGTTTTAGGGCAAACCCATGACTTGGGTTTGAGTAGAGAATTTGCAGAAGAGAGTGAAAAAAAAAATGAAAGGAGGTAGATACTGTAGTGTACACAACAAATTCAAGATATTTTATCCTCTTGGTAAGAACGTGGAGTCATGGGGTCCACATAAAAGTAATTTCGAAAGCATTTTATTGTTTAAAAGCATTTTTTTAACCAAATTAAAATTTATTTTTCTATTACTTAAAATCAGATTAATTACATTAAAAAAAACGAGATTAAGTGTGCCCTGCACAAACCCAAATGTCTGTTCTTCTCCCCAGAACTCTTCCTCTGCGTATTGCGTTTGGTTCCAAAAGAAACAGCGCTATGTACAATACCAGATTCTCCACCAAAAGACAGCTTTCGGCTTCAGACCTGAACCCAGGTATCGGCCACTCTCAATTTCACCATTTTTGTTTTTCTGTTTCGAACCAGATTTTGGTTGTCTGTATGGGTCTTAGGTCCTAAATCATCCACTGGCGTATCTGCCCCAGAAGTTCGTGTTTTTACGAGGAAGAAGAGGGTGAAAAAGGGTTTGGTAATATCAAAGGAGGAGGAGCTCAAAGTAAAAGATGAACCCGTTGATCAGAAAGTAAATACATACTATTTTATGATTTCAAGTTTTGAGTTTGACGATATTTGTTATGATTCTTGTTTGTTTTCCTAGGAAAAAAGTTGCAATTTTTATCAGTGTTTTTTCTGTGCAGCTACCTGGCCTCCCTGATATTGAAGAGTTTGCTTATGTTAAGCCAAATGGGTCTGCTAAGTTAGGTACTGAATGCACCATTTTTGCTAGAATTTATGTTGTAACATCTGTTAGTTGGTGAAAGCTTGAATTCTTCTTGTAATAGAAAATAGAAGTGATCCTGCAAGGAAGTTAAAAGTAGCTTCTGAGGCACTGCCATTGAAAGCCTTAGATGATTTGCTGATTAGGCCAAAAGGTAAGTAGTCTAACAATGTGAATCTTCCTGAATTAGTCTTTGGTGCATTTAAAATGTATGAGAGAGAAGAGAGATTGGTGTAGTTTTTATTTTCATATCAGTAGACATCAAAGATATTATTTATGAGCCTTGGTAATATGGTACAGACAAGGCACCAGACAACTGGGAGCAAGTCCTTGAAGGGATTCGCAAAATGAGGGCTTCTGAAGATGCACCTGTGGATTCAATGGGGTGTGAGAAAGCTGGAAGTTCTCTTCCTCCCAAGGTAATTGATTAGTTTTAGTTAAAACTTGAAAGTAATGTATATACCATTCATGTGGTTTCTCAAAGTTTTTACTTTTCTGACTGTAGATGGAACAATAAAGATGATTCAAATCAGATATTTTCTCAATTAGATTACTGGTAACAAGGTCATAAGAGATGATGTTTTAAGATGGATGCTTTTCTGAGATGTATCTTTGTGCTTTTTCCTTATAAACCATTTGTGTTGTATACACCATTATTTCAGTCTTAACTAGTTCTAGTTGATCTCTAAAACTTTTTTGTCATTACATCATGTCTTGTTTTAGCAAAAAAAAAAAAAAAGCCTTTTTTATTTGTTGAAATGGTATATTAATCTGATTGCATCTTCTCAATATTATTTATGTAATGTAATAATATTCCTGTGTATAAGAAGTTAGTTATCTTTGTATGTCAAGTATAGTTTTTAGACAATATGGTACTATGCTCATACTATTACCAGCTAAAACTTATAGCTACAGGATTCACAGAATTGAAGTGACTTTTTTTGTAGAATAAGCTTATTCAATACACTTGATGTTCAAATTGACAGTTCTATGTTTATATTAGGAAAGAAGATTTGCTGTCTTGATATCTTCCCTATTATCAAGCCAAACAAAGGACAATGTCAATCATGGCAAGTTATCGTTCCTTAACTTGTCACATATAACTATTCCTCAGTTCACTTACAAATCTCTGTCGGGGTGCAGGAGCAATTCAACGTCTCCTGCAAAATAATCTGCTTTCTGCTGATTCCATTGACAAAGCTGAAGAAGAAACCATCAAAAGCTTGATCTACCCAGTAAGTTTCTTAGAACATACTTGTATGAATTGTCTGTTAAACTTAACTCCAATCTAAATGCTTAAGCTTTTTAAGTGGAGGCCCCAACTTGTATATCAAACAGTCTCAAACTCCAGACTTTCAATGTGGGATATTTTGACATTCTCCCTCACTTACAAGCCTGCTCTTTATGTAGAACAATGGTTAAATCAAACTTCCTATGGTAACATGAGCTATAGAACCAGGTCCAAACCCTACTCTAAAACCCCAACCTGGATGAAGATGGGACTTGATTGTAGGTCTCTGATTCAAATTCAATAAAATTAGCTACAGGCATTAGCACAAGTTAACTCTCACTTGATGCATGTTGTTGTCCATGTTAATCTCAGTTTGCTGCAGTTTTTATTCTACTTACTCGGTTTCTATTGAAGGTTGGATTTTATACCAGAAAGGCTAGTAACATGAAGAAAATTGCAAAAATTTGTCTTGACAAGTATGATGGAGATATACCCAGTTCATTGGAGGAGCTACTGTTGCTTCCCGGGATTGGTCCAAAGATGGCTCATTTGGTAAGACATTTGGTTGCATCACATCTTCAGATTAGCATGTTGGTTTAATTTCTCAAGAACTTTTGAGGTTCGGTTCTTCAGGTAATGAATGTTGGGTGGAATGATGTCCAAGGGATATGTGTAGATACTCATGTTCATCGCATTTGCAATCGACTTGGATGGGTGTCACGAATAGGCACAGAACAGGTAACTTACCTTTATTTCAGATCTGGTTTTCACATCCTTTTTTCTATATCTTAAGGTTTCTTTGTAGAAACTATATTGTGAACCCTGAACCCAAAGCAATATTTAAACAAGCCCTAATACTAATTACATTTGTCATTGCTAGAAAACTCGGACTCCTGAGGAAACGAGAGAAGCATTGCAACTTTGGCTTCCAAAAGAAGAATGGGATCCAATTAATCCACTACTGGTATGTGTGTGCTTAATGATCAAAACATGCATGTGATGTAAGCACTCAAATACAGTATGTAGCAGATATGCAATGCATGCGTAATAGATTCACATTTGTACCATTATGTGGGAGATCAATGAATAGTATCAAAGATGTATAAAAAATATTGAGACTTACATGGATTAGTAAGTCAGGTTCATCTTTCTGTTTCTAAATGGCGAGAGTTCACATCCTTAGCTTCTTGATTGACCAGGTTGGATTTGGACAGATGATCTGTACTCCTCTAAGACCTCGCTGTGGAATGTGTAGTATAACTGATTTATGCCCATCTGCATTCAAGGAAACTTCGAGTCCATCATCAAAACCGAAGAGGCCTGGCCCTAGCAAGAAGCTTTGATCCAAATTAGTTACAATTACAAACATAGCAACCTGTTTTTGTATAGCAATTCAAAAGCTCTGAGTTCTCAAGCTTCATTTTTTGTTATTCTACCATGTGTATGAATATGCTATTGTAACAATGGAGGGAGCAATGTTTAGCTTTTGTGTTATGGTGTAGAAGAATATGCGTAATCCACTGTAACTCGGGTTTTTCAGTGCAAAACAATGTAGTTCAAAATCAGCTGAAATTGAAACTAGTATTCAGCAGTTTGTTACTATTTTACCTCTCTTTACTTTTTGGGTTACACATGAAGAATCTTAATCTTGACTATAATTGTTTTGCAAGATTTGATTAGTTCCATTCCAATGATGCTCAATGCGCTTCTGTCAAGTTTTAGTTCAGGTAATAAACTTGTAATGGAAAATAAGCTGAACTGAAGCAAACTTGTAATAGGAATGTCGAGTCAAAATCACTATTGAAACATGCAATTATCTTCCACACAATCTTCTTACAAGATCCACAATTTCCAAAATTAAGATAACGAGGTCAAGTCTTCTGAACTCTGCAGCATCAAATTGGATCCAGCCCATCAAAGGGCTTAAACATTCAGCTCTTTCTACTCATACAAGTTACAAATAAATCAGCAGACTTCACACAAGAATAGTAAATTTGCTCCTAGGCTGCAGGAGTGAGCTTGCTTTTGCGCCAAGACCAATAGCGCACTCTGATTGGATCCAGAGTTTCTAAAACAGAACAGATTGCTTTAGCCAAATCAGGATCTGGTGGACTGGTGTCAGATACCCAAAGAGCATCTACAGCATTTCTGAACTCCTGGTTTGGTTTGTAGCCATGGTGGATAAGGTCTAGAAGCGTGCTCAGAGCAAATATGCAGTTGTTTTTGGTGCTCAAGACCTTCAAGCATACTGAAGAGACTTCCGTGTCATTTATCAAAGACTGGGAGTCATCTTTGTAAAGGCCTTTAAGGTATCTCCACGGGCTTTCATTCTCAGGGTTGGCTATAATGGCTTTTACTGTATAGCTCACTTCAGACTCTCTCATAGCTTTCAAGCCTCCTAAAATGGGCGATCTTGTTACAACAAAGTATCTCTGTGACAAACAAAACCAAAAGAGGTTCGCAATGAGAAAGCCAACGTCGAGTTGGAAGGAATGGAGATGCATTTAACAAAGGTTTGCAATGGGATACTACAATAGGGCTGAAGTACACACTACCTTTCTAATTAACTCTCTAGAGCAAACAAATTATTGCACGTTCCATCAATTATTTCCACATCAACTATGGTTTTGGATTAAATGATTGTTAACTCTTGCCACAACTATTAAGTCATTCTACTAGTGACCCAGTTTTCACAGATAAATCAAGTAACACAGTCCATTACCTTTTCTTCTAATCTAACCCTCTAGTTGTATACTTGTGTATCATATTGTTTAACTTACCTGATTCCAAGCAGAATTATTGAATATGTCTTCTTCTAGGAGCTCCTCACAGTAGTCAAGTTCATCTTCCCACCCTCCTAATTCCTTGAGTACCCACTGCACAAGAATTCAGATATTCGATCATGAAATTCTCTGTAAAAATATATATGCAGCTGCATGAGTGTATGCTAAGGCGGAGTAAATAAGGCACAACAAACCTGCCGGTGAGACCAGGCATGGTAGTTCTTTGCATCAGGGGAAAGTATCTTCCTAGTAAACTCTAGTTCTTTAGTAGTAGCAACAGTCCCTAATTTCTCAGCAAGCCAGCGCCTATGATGCCTACAAGAAACTGTCACTAAGATCAATGCAAAGGTACCACAAGATGGATTTAAAAAAGCCACTAAAGCACTTGAATGTTTACCACACACATTGGTCGAGTAGCTCACCATATCTGATAATTTTTGGAGTTATCCTTTGCAATACATTCAACAAAGTCTAGTTCATCCTGCAAGTCTATGTTAAGAGCCTCAAGGATCAGACGCCTGAAATGCCACACCTACAGATAAGAAGAAAAAGGTCCATGCCCTTTTATATTAGACAAGACTCAAGAGTAATGCTACACATGTTAAGTTATCGCAATGGAATGCACAAAGTATTTCACAACATAAAGTACATTTTAAGCAGAAATAAGACAACATGTTTTACATTTTGAGCAAAAAGAAGATAACCTGCTTCAAGACTTCAACTTTGAACCAATTTCGACATACCCACACAAACAAAGATGAGATGACAGTACAATATCCATGGTTTTGAAAGATAACTATGAAGTATAATTGTTAATCCACACAGCTTAGTTTCTGATAATACCAACTTCCACTTCAGACATCTTTTGCCTTACACAGATATCCAATTTTATCCATTATCTTACTATTCGAGGCAAAGTTTTAAAGTGATGCATGTGAGTGGAAAACCAGAAATAGTAATATAGTATGACAAAATGAAGCAGTCCTTGCATTACATAGACTTAAATTATCATGTGACACCAGAGGGGGTAAAAAGTTCTCATCTTTTAAAGGTTTGAGTTTGACCCTTATCATATTAGACTCCATTCTCTCCACTGGTTAGTTTCAATGCCAAATTCATTTGATAATTGCCATCCAAAGATGAAATTGAGCTAAATTTAGTTAAAAACACAAACTTTTTGCATAATCATATCCTTAAATCATAGAACTATAAGCAATTATACATGTTAATACAAATATTGCTCAAACAAAGAAAACATCGACAGCCACTTAATTCTCAAAAACCCAACTATCCAGATCAATAACCATAGCCCAAAATCAATTCAAAACAGCACAAATTAAGCTTAAAAATCAGAGCTTTACCGTGTAATTGCCAGGGTTCATGAGGATGGTCTCGGAGGTGAGCTGGAGAGCGCGAGGGGACCGCTCGTCGGCGAGATAGACGGCGCGGAAGTAGTCCATGGTCTCCGTGAACTCCTCCCTGTAGGCGATCGGAACCACCGGGTTTGGCCCGTCGTCTTGGGGCACCGGCGTGACGTCAGCCCACTCCGGCCTCTGACTCAGTGGGACCCTCACCTGATGCTCCTCGTCATCGGAATCCATCTCCGATTCAAACCAGACGCAGTGAGCTTCGTGGGTCGAAGTCGAAACCGCTTCTACTTCGTTCGTAGAGCAGAGATCAGATCAGAGTAGGGTTCCTATTATATTATTGTATTTATGCATCGATTTCTAGGTAAAGTCTCTTCCTTTTAGTCTTTTACTTTTTTACGCTCTGCTTTTACTTTACTGAATTGGAGAAGAAGAGTGAGATTAATTATCCGATAAATAGTCGTTTAAAATTTTAACTAATATTTTATGTGTTGATTAACGAATGAAACTATCAAAATTAATTCAAAACTAACAAATCTTGTTTCCTATTAAAGCGCCCGTCGAGTGCTCAACAACCAATTACATATCTTCGTAATATCACTCACATCCTCTCTTATAACTAGCCATCAATCACTACCACTAACCATCAATCACTGCCACTAACCATCGTAATCTATTCCTAATCGCCATTATCAGAAACTGAATCTGTAAGTATTGAGCTTCATGATCAATCTCTCCGTGCACCTCCCATCATGTTCTTATATATATTTTTGAGTTGTGAAGTCCAACCTGATATATTTGATTCGAGTTTACAAATTTACATTAGGTTCACTTGCACCTCCCATCGTTATACATCTTTCAATCGATTGTTCATTTTCTTTTCTTTCTAATTTTGCACTAATTATCAGAAACCCATTTCAAATCATGTTTATGATGATCATTTTGTTGTGTCCTTGTAGATTTATAACAATTTCTCAATGACAACTTGTAAGTGCTTTTGTGTTCGCTTCAGGTCATCAATGGCAAACCAGACTGGTTCATGCTTTGAGCCAAGAAGTCCAAAACTGGGCTGCAATGCAAGTTTTGGATCACAAGCAAAGCCAAGTTTCAGACAGATTGGTATGCTAAGGAACCATAATGTTCATATCAGTATGTTCCAAATCAGAACCTCTACGAAATCCCGAAGAGGGTACAAAGTCAAGAACGACATGTTGTCTTCTGGAAACATCCCTTCCGGGAAAGGAATGAAATTGGTTTTCGTGGGAGCCGAGGTCGGCCCGTGGAGCAAGACCGGAGGTCTCGGTGATGTCCTCGGAGGCTTGCCTCCGGCAATGGCTGTAAGTATAGCTTCCTCTTCCTCTGTGTCACTACTCTGATCTTTTCACTTTTCCGATGTAATCTTTTTTTACTCTTGTATAGGCTAATGGGCACCGAGTCATGACGATCTCTCCACGTTATGATCAGTACAAAGATGCTTGGGACACAAGTGTAACCGTTGAGGTAACAACTCTCCTTAACTCTGTTCATGTTTAGTTTTAAGGAGAGCAGAGCTCAGTGTCTCTCGTGCAGGTTACAATTGATGATAAAGTCGAAACAGTTCGCTTCTTCCACTGCTACAAGCGAGGGGTCGATCGTGTTTTTGTGGATCATCCCATGTTCCTCGAGAAGGTCTCATCTTGAAATCAATTAGATTATTATCGAGTTTATTATACTTTGGTTTTAATGTTTTTGTTTTGATTAGGTATGGGGAAAAACCGGATCCAAAGTGTATGGACCTAGTGCAGGAGTGGATTATGCAGACAATCAAGGCCGGTTCAGCTTGTTGTGCCAGGTAAGGATTTGAGGTTTTGTTACTTAACCTTGATTTCAAGAGCTTGTTGTGCTGAGGTTTCGATCTTGGTCTTGGTTTCAGGCTGCTCTGGAGGCACCTAGGCTTCTCAATCTCAACAACAACACAAACTTCTCCGGACCATACGGTTAGCAACCAATAACTATAACCAAACCTT
>JAYMSW010000085.1:0-32451 GCA_036897725.1 Erodium texanum
GTTGAGGACGGGCCGGGGCGCCTGTCCCCGCCTATCATAGCGACGATCCGACGGGCGAGATTCGACGTGGAGCTCGGAGGGTACAAGATCCCGCGTGGGACCGAGCTGCTGATACCAATCCTGGCCGTCCATCACGATCAGGCGATTTGGGGGAACGACGCGAACGAGTTCAACCCGGGCCGGTTCGCCGACGGAGTCGCACGCGCCGCGAAGCACCCGATGGCTTTCGTGCCGTTCGGGCTCGGGGCACGAACCTGCATCGGTCAGAACCTCGCCATCTTGCAGGCCAAGCTCGCGATCGCGATCATTCTCCAGCGCTTCTCGTTCCGGCTCTCGCCGAGTTACCAGCACGCGCCGACCGTACTCATGCTGCTTTACCCTCAGTACGGCGCGCCGGTCATCTTTAAACGCTTGCAGGAAGATCCTGTGGGGCCTACGCAAGATCAACGGTAGAGTAATTCTGTTGTCATCCGTATAGGTACAGTGTGAGCGAGTTGTGTGTGTATGTACGGTAGTATAATCACAGACCCGACCCGAACCGACACGAACAGCCACAATGGCTATGTCTATGAAGCAAGCAAAGGAGGTTTGCTTTAGCATTACTGACCCGACCCGGATCCGTTGCCTACAGTTTTTCTCAGAAGGATCATCTTCATCTCCACTGGCATCTAATTAAAGCTAACATCTTTTTCTTTTTTTTAAATTAGGGAGCTTTATTTTGTGTTTGGAATGAATATTGTATGTAATTAATTGTGTTCAATGTATATTTTTGCACCCTCCATGCCCTACACATTTTATTTTATTTTATATAATGTTATGTGATTCATCTATCCTTCAAAAACTTGTCCTTTTCTCTCTCATCTTTCTACAGTAACCACACAAAAATTGACAATAGGATGAGTTTTGATTGTCTAATTCAATCCTATTCATCCGAGATTTCAAATTTATTTTTCTTGACTTGATCTTAAATTTTAGTTCCCATCTTTACTTTGGCTCGATCAAATAGGGACATCACGTTTTGGTTTGGTGATCAGTAAGTTCTCTTACTTTCTTGAGATTAGAAGTTCGAATCTCAATTAATATATCATATGTGCAATGTGTGAGACGAGGACTTATAAGTTGGGATCTACCTGAATTGCATTAGAGTTTTCTACGTTCTTGTTGATAAAAAAAAACGTTTTATCTTAGACATTTGAAACCACAGACATACTTGAAGACAGAACAAAAACATAGTAATATGTAACAGACATCCAAATCGTGCTTACCAAATGCCAATGTGAAGATGTTGTCTGCGACGTGCCTCAAACTCTGTTTCATTTCGAGTCGCTAAAAAGGGTTCAATCAGATGCATTTCTTTTCGGGTTTCATCAAATCAATGCAAAATTCAAATCAAGAAACATCTCCACATGCACTTTGTTCTTCTTTCTTAAACTAGCAATGAACTCGCCCAGACAATCACAACCCCTTCTCACCAAATTCAATTTATTAATGTTCATATATATTCAGCTAAATATGCAACAACTCCAAGAACCACAAAACCATTATATTTAGCATTCAATGTGTCTTGATTTTTGTTTTGTCACCAAAACAAACAGCACCAGAACCGGAAATTAAAAACCAATTTTCAAGAACTTGTTTAGCCATTGACAATGTCTGTGTCTGCAACAAAGAGAAGGTTCCAGCTGGTATCGGTTTTTTGAAAATAGGGAGAAAAAAAAAAATTGAATTGGTTAGTGATGGTGGTGGGGGGGTTTTGCTTTAGTAGTCCAGAACCCAATAACAATCCACAAACACAAGTAAAGCAAAACCCATTTCTTTATCACTAAAATCATGTTTGGGCAGCACAGCATAGATCATGAGATGAGTGAAGCCACACAGCTTTTCTGGGTTTGCTTGTACAGGAATTAAAGCAAAGCAACACCATGAAACACTGTGCCCAATGCATTGCCATTACATATGAATGTGATCCAGCATGCAACTATTTTATTATTATGAGGGAAATTGCATGTAACCATCTTTAATTATGCATATTTTTAATTCATAGTCTTTCAGAAATAAGTGTATAAATTCCACACATTTAATTATTTTAAAGTTGCACTGGCAGTTAAAATTGACAGAAAATTCAGGGAACTCGATGATTGTAATGTGATATGAAATACTGAATTTTCTATCAATTTTAACTTGCAACTTAAAAATAGTTTAAAAGTGGTGAATTAATACACTTTTTTTAAGAGTGATGAATTGAAAAGGACAGAATCGGAAAATACAATTTTCACTTGATCAGCAAGAAAGTAGGAAATCCTAATCGAACTTTTGACCTCAAGTAGGTGAGAGAGCTAACCGATCATCAGGTCAACCTCAATAGGCAAAATGCAATTTTCCCTTATCGTTGTCACTAATGTATATTTATGGGTTCTAGTAAACATATTGTAACAACAAGTAAGATTCATGCAAGAATGAGAAGAAAACAAAAAGACCTATACAATTTACTTTTGTTTTACAAAACATTGTGCTTCAGCTTTTGGGGATCTTCTCATGCTCTCATGAGGAAGTTTTTAGTTAATATATGATGGTTCCCCAGGAAGCATGTGGTTGGGGGAGAGAGCAAGATCTCTCTCTCCTCTCCTCTTCTCTCTTCAACCTCATTAGCCCTACTGTTTTGGTGTTTTTAGCTTTCAATAAAAACGGAATCAAAGCATGCCATGCCATATCAATCCATGTGATCTCCATTTCTCTCCCTTCACCTAATTTCTCAATTTTCAATTCCCAAAACCATATCTTTGGCTACACAGAACCTCTAAACTAATCCCAAATGGTTGTGCCAATGTCAATAATTAATCTCCATAACAAATCATGTTTATTCTTCCTTATCACGACACTAATCTCAAATTACGTGCTCTGCTTCGCTATGCTAACCTGGTACTATATACTATAACTAATAAAATAATTTTCTTTATCGCGATACTTCTAACCTGTTTCTCCTTGTTTATTGACGTAATACGCTTTGTCTGACATTTATGTTTATGTTACGTGTGTTTTGTCGTTTAAGCATGCTTCGATATTAACATCCAAGCAAATGTCACCCCAGCCTTGCTAGACAACGATGTTAACATTCCAGTGGGGACCCATCTGAAAAGTTCAAGCTATAGTTATACACAACTATTTCTACAAAAATTATAATTTTCTCTCCCTCATGCATGGTTAACATATATTTAAATTTTTCCTTCCTGCAAATTTTATATTTATCAACAAATTAATTCAAATTATTAATTGTAAACTTACACTGATCATGTGAGTATAGCACCAAGTTGGATTTGAATGCATGATTGCTTCCTAGTGCCTACCAAATTAAGAAGGAGAAATTACATTTTACAACTGTGGTTTAGAAAGTTTTTGTATATCGTAATATTTTTTAAA
Organism: Erodium texanum; assembly: GCA_036897725.1. NCBI lineage: Eukaryota > Viridiplantae > Streptophyta > Magnoliopsida > Geraniales > Geraniaceae > Erodium > Erodium texanum. Next base: position 3,418 of record JAYMSW010000085.1, read on the forward strand.
GGTTATTATATTTTACAACCATAAGAATAATTTTAATTGTACCGTTAGGTTTTTTTTGTATGAATATTCCATTAAATTGTAAAATATTCTATTATTATTTTTTAAATTTCCAGGTTTACCCTTACATAATAATAACAACAACGATAAAAAAAAAAAAAAAAAAAAGGGATCAGAGACGGAGAAGGGGATCATGAATCCGTTCGGATTTTTCCAGATCCAAATCAATCTTTCAACCGTAACTCACTCCACCACCGATTCTCCTAATTTGTACTAATTTTTTCAATGTTTTAGTTGTTTTTTTTAATCTGTTTTTGGTTGCTGCTATGGATCGACCGACAGAAGAATCGACGGCAGCGGCGAGCGATTCTCAGAGGTCTCTTCCGTCACCGTTTCTGCCGAAGACGTATCAGCTCGTCGACGTATCCGCCAGAGAAGCGCCTATTGTGCGACATAGAGCGTCGTAAGATTTTTACTCCGGCTGCCGGAGCTGTTATTGGTGCCGTGGCGGTGATTCCAAATCATATCTCCATCGAACTCAGGGGAGGAGCAGGTGGTCTCTTCGAATGTGTTTTTGTGTTTCAGATTTGGATCACTATTCATTTTTAATGCCTTGTCTGAGAGATTTCTATAAAAAAATTTAGGTCTGCAAAATGTGTTCTTGTCGGGGGTAAAGAGCATGCTTTTGGAATCCATGGATGAGAGCTTCCTCATGTTGGGTCTTGAATCTATGACCTTAATCTTGTCAACGAACTTTAAAAATCCAAGCTTTTCATATAACCTAGATCTGGTTCAGCTTCCATGGGGGAGGGTAAAGACAGCTGACTTCATCATCAGTTTAGTGCTTTTTTTTATAAATAAATAAAAAATTGGTAAAACTGTTATCTTATGAAATATATAAGGGTATTTTAGTCGTTCCGTCCAAGTTTTAACGAAGTTATAGACGGTGCAACTAAGCTTTGAAAAGTGATGCGAAATATAACAACTTTTGGAAAGTATTGCGACATGCAAAAAATTTTCAAATCACGATTGCGAATTGCAATTTCCCGTTTTAAGAACTCAATCTTAAGTTATCCTCTAATTAAAAGAGAGGAAGATTGGGATTCATTGATATAAAATAATAAGATTAATAACTTAATGAGCAAAGATATGAAAAAGGACAAGTGGGTAAAATTGTAATTTTATTAATTGTCTTGTGGTGTGTTGGCAATTAGCTAATTTATTCACAAAATGTCCCCTACTTTATGCATCATCTAATTCCTTTATAACTAATTGGAGATGAACTTATTGTCCAGATCTATCTGTGAGGCTTTTATTCTAGTATGAAGAGCAGAGAGTGCATTTCAATAAACTCTTCTCTTTACTGTCATGCCTCAAGAATGCTTATATTTTGAGATTAAGGTTCACTTATTTGTATTTAGAATATGGTTTAGATGGTTCTATACTCAAAATGTTTGGCATTCTTATTGCATAGTTATTGTGAGCCCGTGATTCTATAAGTGACTTTTGATCTGATCATGCATGCCAATGCTAACATTTTTTGGTTCATGCTAATTGAAGTTTATTGTATTTGTCAGATTGCTTCTGAGGGTCTTAAACATCGTGTGGTTGAGGTATCACTGGCTGACCTTCAGGGTGATGAGGACAACTCTTACCGGAAGATCCGCTTGAGAGTGGAAGATGTTCAAGGCAGGAATGTGCTGACAAACTTCTGGGTATGCTACCTCTATATGTTTGATGATCTTCTTAGTTATCGCTTACATTCATTTCATTGTATATATCTGATTGTGATTTGCTGATGTCTGCTTTTCATCAACTGCAGGGTATGGATTTTACTACTGACAAGTTGAGGTCCTTGGTAAGGAAATGGCAGACCCTGATTGAAGCTCATGTTGATGTCAAGACTACTGACAATTATACTCTGAGGATGTTTTGCATTGGCTTCACCAAGAGACGCCAAAACCAGGTCAAGAGGACCTGTTATGCACAATCCAGCCAGATTCGCCAGGTTAACTTATAATGAATTATGGTTATAATAAGCTTTATTAGTTGAAGCTTTTTAATGTGAATTTCACTTAATCTACAGAATATTTGGGTAGATATATTAAGTATTACAATGTGCTCTTTTTGTATCTAATATGTTTCTTGTTAAAATCTCAGATTCGCAGGAAGATGAGGGAGATCATGATTAACCAGGCAACAACCGTTGATCTGAAGGATCTGGTACGCAAGTTCATTCCTGAATCTATTGGAAAGGAGATTGAGAAGGCAACTTCAAGCATCTATCCTCTACAAAATGTGTTCATTCGTAAGGTCAAAATCTTGAAAGCTCCTAAGTTTGATCTTGGGAAGTTGATGGAGGTATGTGTTATGTTTGGTACTTTCAGTTTTGCATGCATATTGGAGTTATAAGAAACAAGTAAAGACATTATAAGTTAATTTATCATCATTTGGCCAATACTATATGCATAAAGTATTGTTTTGCACATGAATGAAAGGTTACAAAACATTCCATTTCTTCATTTTCTGTAACCTTCCTTTCATATGTCAAAAGTTATAACTTGTGTTGATTCAACAGCATTTGCAGAATTCCATCTCAAATCATATGCAATTTCGATAATGTAATGCACAGTCACTTTATTGATTTTCAATGTTTTAGGTTCATGGGGACGTCGGCGAAGATATTGGTGCTAAGATTGAAAGGCCTGAAGACGAAACCATGGTTGAAGGCACCACAGAAGTTGTGGGAGCTTGAAATTGTTCAAGCTAGTTTTGATCTCATATTGCAGTTGTTTGCTTTTAATGAATTAGACTTTTTGTTATTGCACTTATGTTTTACTTTTCCTTTCTGCTCGGATTGTAGCATTACAGTTGCAATGGTACTTTATTTTGAAAAGCTATATATAAGGATGTTCCAGTTTCCTATTTCCAATTCTTCTGTTGAATGTTCTCTGTATTATTTTGTTTACCTCTTCTATTCAACTTAACAAAACTGAAAATGATAATAATTAGGATAGGCAAAAAAATGTTCTGAATTTGTCTTATTGTTGTAGTTTGTATATAAATTGGGTGATTTTATCTTTGGGAATTAAAATTTTTTAAATAATTAATAGAAAACCAAAAATCCAATTTTTTATATCCCTATTTCTTGTTCTTTATGAGGTACAAGAGAGAAACTTAAGGGATAAAATTTTGGATTTTTTTCTCTTCTAATTATTTTCTAAATTTAAATTTTAGTAGTAAAATCACCATTTTGATATGAAAAGATAAGCCCATGGCGCTTTTTTTTTTTTACAATTGTCAAATAAAGCTCAACTTACTATTATTATTTTTTGCAATTATGAATTGTCCCTAATAATTATGTGCTCCAGTTGATAAAATACTGATTCTGAGCAATATTTTTATTCAAAATGTGAAGATGAACTACAGACAGTGCTCAAAACCTTGTTAAAGCAAGTCTTATCAATTACATTGTTCACTAGTCTCTCTTTCGGCTAGAGGATCTCCCCAAAAACTCATTCACCAGCTTCGAAAATGCAGACGAACCATCCTTTAGTAACTCCGCTGGCGAATCATACTCCAGGATCTTGCCTGTTACATTACAAAAATATCAGTTAAGAGTTTCAGACAGACATGAATCTTTTTATGGTTTGGTTCAGTACCTTCATCAAGAACAAGAACCAAGTCATTGTCTATGACAGTTGGGATTCTATGAGCCACAGTTATAACCGTGCATCCATTTCTTTCTTCTCTTATCTTACTCTGAATCACATTGTCCATAGCTGCGTCCACTGATGCTGTAGCTTCATCCAGCACCAGTATCCTCTTCTTCTGCAGGAGAGCCCTAGCCAAGCAAATCAGCTGCTTCTGCCCCACACTCCAGTTAGCTCCGTCTTCTGAAACTGTCAACAATTTCAACTTTTCAACACAAACCCACCTTAAATCTCTCAAATGGGTCACGGAATGGTGTAAAAACATATGTACCTGGTGCATCAAGAAGACGATGATCATGTCTCACCATTTCTGCTAAAGGACACTTCTTGACAACCTGATACAAGAACATAGTGTTTATGTGCATTGTTAATCAAGTGAATGCCTTAAACAGAAAGTGTATGCAACTGATATTGATTCTCATTTTTCAATTACCTCCCAAATTTCGTGTTCTGAATGCTGATCCAGAGGGTCTATGTTAGTCCTCAGTGTTCCTTGAAACAATGTCGGGTCTTGGGGTATTATGCCCAACTTTGACCTCAAATCCTGCAGCCCTATCTTGCAAATGTCAACTCCATCTATCAGAATCCGCCCTTGTGAAGGCTCAACTACCCTAAAGAGAGCTTGGATCAGGGTTGACTTTCCACTGCCTGTTCTTCCCACAATTCCAACCTTGTTTTCTCCTGGGAAGGTGCAAGTTATGCCTTTTAGGATCATGGGTAGATGAGGAGCATACTTCACATGAAGATCTTGTAGCTCTATTGTCCCTTGCATAGGCCATTCTGGGTTAGGCCTAGAATCTTCAATTACCAAAGGAGCTTCGCTTGGTATGTTAGTGAACTGAAGTATTCTCTCAACTGATATAATCTTATCCTCCACATTACACATGTTCCATATGACCCAAGCTTGAAGAACATGTAGGTTCAACCCATATGTAGCCACTAGTCCTGCAAGGCCTTAAAAATCGAAAGAAAAAAAAACACACACACACACAACTCAGAACAATGAAGAAAGATCTTGATTATAAGAAGGAAGAACACTGGTTTGGAACTTACTGGGATCTAATGCTGAAGTGGGGAGGCTCAGCAAGATGATAAGAACTACGAAGAACACAATGTTGAAGAGAAAGTTAATCCTCACAGAGAGCCACTCCATTGTGGCATAGTTGTGGAAGCAAACACGAGAGTAGTCATCAATCAAGCTTAAATTTCTTGAATGGAACCGGTCTTCTTGGTTAAAACAGCGTATTGTTGATGCTCCTGCAACAGATTCAGAGAAGTGGTGAAGGATTGGAGCCTTTCTCACCCCAACCATTCGTGCGAGTTCTCGTGCTGTGGTAATGTAATAAGTCTGCACGAAAGTAAAGACATATACAACTATGTTAGCAGCAAACCACAAACAAGACATCTATAACTATGTTAGCAACAAGGTGTCATGTTCTTGCCTGATACCATATGGAGATTGCAAGAATGGCAAGAAACATAGGGAAGACTTGCCAAGCAACTTGACACATCAAGATTATTATGCTCAGTAGCAAAATAATCGCAAATACTAATCCAAATACTCTGTAAGGAATGTCTGTGTCCACAGTTTTCTGATCCGTAGATGACTGAAACAGACAACGAAACCAAACAAGATCATTAATTTTTGCAAAACAAGAATGAAAACATATGTAGTTGTAAATCTTTCATGAACTGACCCTGCTGAGGATTCTACTCGATGGAGTTGAGTCAAAGAACGAAATGGGTGCTCGAAAGATGGACTTAATCATCCCAAGGAAGAGGTGTTGAGCAGTCTTGATTGCGACAGTTGCTAGCAAAATACCTCGTACCAAGATAAAGGTCGAGCTTCCTCCAGCCATGATGACAAAAACTCCAATCAGCTTCTTTTGGCTGACCAGGGCCTTACCTTCTTCGCTTGTGGCCCAAGCAATCCAGTAGTTACTTCCCATTTGGAGTCCTTGGAACAGAACCTGACAGAGCAAAAGAGCCGGAACTGGAGCTCCTTTATAGGCTGAAGTCACAAAAGCCGAGTACACTTTCCAGTTAACTCTTCCAGTTTCTGTTTCTTCTTCAAGATTTTTCTTCTGGACATTGCCATTGCTCAGGAACTTTTGGGTATTTTCTTGTTTGACTTCAGCTACATTGTTCTGAGAGGCCGAGGAACATTGAGTTTCTTGCTGCTCGTTCACTTGGTTTAAGGATTTTGTATGTGCAGCCATGTGTTTAACGAGTTCACCGTTAGGATCTGCAAGCAAATCTTCACATTTCCCAGATTGAACTATTCTTCCATCTTTAATCACCTGCATAACAAGTCAAATTCTCCATTCAAATTCAACAACAAGTCACATTTCAAGCTATAAAGAACATGATTGGTAAGGATATTACCAAAACAAGATCTGAAGCATCTAAGAAAGCTAGCTGATGTGTTGCATAGATGACAGTCTTCTCAGACAAGAGTTTCATGAGACATTCCTGCAGAAACAAACATAGGATCATATTAACTAACTGTCATGAACTATTCTCGGACTCAAACAAAATGTAGATGTTGAAGTTCTTGCCTTAAACAAATGTGCTCCGGTATGTGCATCAACCGCGCTGAAAGGATCATCTAACACATAAACATCTGAATCATTATACACAGCTCTTGCAAGCTGAATCCTCTGTTTCTGTCCTCCACTTAAGTTAATCCCTTTCTCTCCAACCACACTCAAGTCTCCATCAGCCCACATGTCAATGTCTCGGTTCAGTGCACATCCTTGTAAAACATCCTTGTAAAATGATTCATTCATCTCCTTCCCAAACAACACATTGTCTCTGATAGTACCTGTCTGAACCCAAGCACTCTGAGGTACATAAGCTTTGGACCCATAAACCTTAACCTCTTCCCCACAAATCCTAGGTATCTCACCTAGTATGCTGCTAAGCAAGCTTGACTTGCCACACCCAACCGTCCCACAAATTGCCACTTTCTGACCCTTGAAAACACTAATCTTCTCAGTAACTCTAATCGTAGGGCTATAGATGTTTTGCTCACTTGTCGAGTCCCAAGCATAGTCTCCTTTCTCAATCCTAATCATGACTTGATTACCACGGTCGGGGTCTATCACATTGTTGCTAGTACTATCTTGATCATGAGCTTGCTCTGATCTGATAAAGTCTTGAACACGACGAATCGAGACCTTTGTTTGAGCAATCATGTTGATGAGCTCAGGGAGGTTGTAAATGGGTTCTTGCAAGATCTGGAAAGTGGCGAGAGCAGAGAGAACAGTAGCGGTAGTCAAAGGAGTCCCAACCGCGATACAAACACCAAAAGTGATGATTGAAACCACAGCCGGTGAAGCCCAAAACAGGAAAGCCACGGCAGAGCAAGTGTACAAGCATCTCTTCAAGAAGCTTCTCTCAACCTCTCTGAGCTCCAAGATCCTCTTCAAGAAAGTGGGTTCCCAAGAATGGAGCTTCAAGACCCTCATGCTCTTCAACGTCTCCGAAGTAGCTTTGATTCTCGAGTCCTTGGCTTCCATGATCTTAGAGGAGACCCTCTCTTGCATTTTGGTCAAAGGGGTGTTACTGGCCATGACCAGAACAGTTGTGAAAACTGCTGCAAAAGCAGGAGCAGCTCCGAGGGTCTGGTACAAGATGAGCAAGGCCAGAGAGACTTGGATTGGGAGCAACCAAATGCTGTGGAAGTTCCAGCAGAAGTCTCCGATCCGGTCAACGTCTTCGTTGACGAGATTGATGATCTTGCCGGTGCTGGGGCTGCCGAATTTGATGGAGAGGGACTTGTTGTAGATTAAGACAGTGAGAGCTGATCTTAGTCTTATGCCGACACGGCGAGCACCGAAGTACCATTGCCTCTGAGTCAGTGACTCGACCGTCTTTGAGAAGAAGAACAATGAGGCCAAAATGAGACCGTATTGGAAGCTTGAAGAGCTGTGATCATAATCATCATTCTTCTTTTGTGATAATAGGTTGACAAATTTGATCACAAGGTACGGTCCCATGTAGGATGCTATTGTATTAACTCCTACAAACAAACAACCAATTCAAACAATTTAACATTTTTTTAAAATTTTATCAGCTAAACAGATGACCCACTAAGATTCGAATACTAGATGTCTGTTTTACGTGACAATGTTATCAATTGGGTTAGTGTAAACACAAACATTAATGTATCTGTAGCTGTAGCTGTAGCTACATTGTAAAGTGACTTGTAAGAATATATATACACTGATGATTTAGTACCTGCAAAGAAAGCGTTGACGGCCATAGAAGACCAAATCATGGTTGCGATGGCTCTGGGCAGTAGAGGAAGCTGACCATCTTGCTTCTTCTGAAGCGATTCTTGGAGCAAACAAGAGGCCTCTTCGGCAGTTTCAGACACGGCAACATCAGGCAGGTCTAGTTTCTGGCGTCGGGTTCGGGCCCGACCCATCTCGAAAACCGGGTTCAGCCATCTGAATGTGAGTTTGCTCCAGATTCCGGCATTGCTGAAGCCACGATCATCATCGTCGTCATGCTTTTTGAGCAATGGATGGTGAAGATCACCGTTCTGCTGGAGAAGCTTGTGCATCGGAACGTAGCCGGAATCAAGATTATTAGCCCTCTCCTCGTCGGACTTGATGATCATATATGACGAACAAGTGATACTAACTCAAGTGCTCCTCTGCAACATATAAATAGTGGAGACAAAAACCTTAAAAACGTCAAAAAAATAACCTAGTAAATAATTACTACTTGCATGATCGAAGGGGTAGAGAGAATTTAAGGGTGATTTATAGGCAATAAAAATATTTGAATTAAAGTTGCTATAACTGAACAGTATCGCCGGTTTTGGAATAAGAAATATTACGGCAATCACTCACATTAAATATGTTAATTTAATTAAGATTGACTTTGACCGAGGTACGCATGCGTACTCTGATGCAGCAGCAGCTCGACTCTGCAAGCAAAGAAGAGAATATGTCTCTTTATCTATAGCAACCAAGCTACTCTCACAGTTTATTTACCCAATATGTTATTTTGTGATATTTGGAGAATGCCAATTAATATAACATTCAAGGGAATTGATTGAGTGACGCCAAAATATGTATGTAGCACATGATGTCAGAACAATGGGCCTGCCAAGTAGGCACTGTCAGGACCACAAACTTCGGACACTATTCAGATTCAAATGGTTAATCTAATGTGTTATGATCAAATATTCTTTGATTGACAATAGAACCTTAAATTTAATGTAACCATAATAAAGATTAATCTAAGCCTCCACCCACACCACCCAGACTAACACAGTACGCATATTGGATACTATTCTTCCCCAAAAGAATAGGCTAATAGATCATGATCCAAGATTTATGTCTCAACACTTATTTTACCCAACTGAAAATCATTTGTAGTAACATATGGAATCTTGACAGACTGGTTAAATTCTTGAAGGTTCAAACAAGAAAACTATGTTCTATATAAGGTAATAAATAAAGATAGATTAGGACCACACAGCTTGTAATAAGTCAAACAATAGATATCCATACAAGGAATGATAAATACACATGTAAATTGCCCCTGAGATAGGGTAAACTTAACATTACAACAATCTTATTTACAACAATCAAACCAGTTGTCTAAATGCCACCAAGCTTACAAAAGAACACAAGAACGTGGCATACCATAAATACAAATGAATGTTTAAATTTATTTGACTCGTCCATTTCCAGCAACACAACACCGAAGAAACGACAGAACCCTTGAGTATGGAGTTTGTTCCAACACACTTAAGTGTCCAACAGCATCTGCATGAGGAAAACAAGGAGAGTGTTTCAACTAGCAAATTTGTGTATCAGATGTATCTCATAGAATGTATACTACCTATTTTACTGCTCACTTTGTAGTCATCAATGTTGTCTAAAAGACTTTCTTTTGCTAACTTTGCTAATTTAGAGTTAACAGATAAATGTATGCAAGAATCAATGGTTACCTCCACATCAGCACAGCTAGGATTGTCCCATTCTGAGTCAAGACATACAGGTAGACAACTAGTAATGCATATATACAAAGCTTTCCTTGATGAACTGCTTCAGAATCAGGATTATCCATGCTAAGCGAACTTAAGGCTTCTTCCTGTTAATCGCCAGTTAACAAATAAATAAAGGATGTTCAAGTACATATTTTATTTATTTAATGTGGAATTAAGATTTTTGATGAACCAAGCCAGCAACCAGTACCTGAACTTTGCTTCAGGGCAGTGTCCATAAGTTCTGTTGTGTTGATAACTGGTACTGGTACTAGGGATTTGGTACTGAGCAAGCTCATTATTAACACGAGAAAGGAGCTTCTCAGAGTGTGATAATCTTCTAGTAAGATCAACATGGCCTAGCTTTGTTTTGTTCTCCTGAGATTCAGAAACATATAGCATGTCAGAAATGAGAAATTATCATTTTGTGAAGATACATACGACTATAAGATTCAGACAAGTGCCTTGATTTTTAAGGTATGTTGACTCGGCGAGGGGATACTCTGTGTTTGAAGGAGTGTTTTCACCATTTCGTCCAATTCTGCAATCTTCCTTTTCAGATTGGTCTTGTCCATCTACACACAATTGTAAAAAAGAATGAATTTACTTGTTTTGCTGGACGCAAACCCAAGATAAAACCAATCCCAACTCCATCTCCTTTACCACTCGAGCCAAGTCTCCATAAACAAACCTATAAGTAAAAATTAACCACACCTTCAACATTTCATTCTGTGCAGTAAGTAATTGATCTCGCTCCCGAAGTTGTTCCACTGTCATTTGGTTAGAAAGTATATCTGCTTCCTTCTTATGTATTTCTGATATGCAACTACATAAGCAAGAAAAACATAGAAACAGATGAAAATATTAGCACAAGGGTATGCAAATACAAATATTGATGTACTCTCGTATGTGTCTTGTCTTAAACCATGTTTATGCTGTACTCTTGTATTCCACGGTTGTTTACCACTTCATTTGTTTGTGTCAACATACAGTACAGAATTGAAAATGGCTCTGGGTAGGTGTCTTACCTCTCTCTTTCCTGGATTAGATCATTAATCTCCTTCCGCAAGTTGAGAATTTCTTGCTCCTATGCCAAATGTACAGATGCATTAGAATCAAGTTAATCTACAAATGTTAAATAACATGCATATGGATAGAGTGAAAAATTTCAACCTTAGCCAGGAAGTCTTCTGTTTGCTGATGAGCCTCCTCCACCAGTTTTTGAACCTGGTGCTTGTTTACCAAGTTCTAGAACATACAAAATATTAAGATGTGAAAATATAACAAATGCACCCCTGAAAATTCATGCTTGAAGGTGATTTTTTTAGACTTACTGCATAGTTAGTCATGTCCAATTTCACACCAAGTAAATCCCGTATCACATCATGTGTCATGCTTTCAGTTGCAGCCAGCCTAGTATTCAGCAAGCATACCTGATTCAATGTAGATTGATTTAATACTTTATCGATTCATGATAGTGTCAACACACTGTACTCTGGACAATATGCATCAGCGTGTATTGCCAGGATTAAGTATATTATTATCAATACAAGTACACAAGTATTCAAGAATAATGAGAGAATACAGAAATAACAAAATAAATCAAAGAAAACTAGATCTGACTGCATATAACCCATAACTTCAGTATAAAGAATCTCTTTTTCCACCCCATCCCTTCTCTAATTTAAGTCTACATAACTTTCTTATATGCAATAGTTAAGGTCCATAAATTCCCCTTAAATGAAAGCTAGAGAAGAAAGCTGCTTAACCTCTTTCTGTCGACAAGCCACCAGTGACTCTAGCTCTTCTATGCGACGCCTGGCCATTGACAATTCTTGATCTTTCTCCAAGTTCATATGCTGAACCAAACCCGTAATGCATCTAAATGGTGAGCTGGAACCCCTTGTTCTCAGTGGGATTTTATCCGTTTTCTCAGATGTTGGTGCTACAGATGCTGAATTTGAGGCATCTGTTTTTACTTCATCAACCATGGCCTCCAAAGTTTTGTACTGTCCAAAGGGTGTAGATGGATGAGAGATCTCATTTTGAGATAGACGTGCGAAGAGACTGAAAAACCAGAGCTAATAGGGAAACGATATGCATATTCAAAAACATACTTCAACTAAAATATTGTACCTTTTGCTGGTATTGTGATGCCTGTGCCTCAGCATGCAATACAAGCTCAGAGATATATTCTTTACACTGTTTGATCTATACAATACGAGAAACCCTTAATAGTCAGTCAGAGCAAGTGGTAAGGTAAGGCTATGATCTAACAACTGTTGCACAAGTTGATAAACTTCATTGTAAAAGCAAGCCACAACAGGCTCAAGAACTCACCTCTACATCCTGTTCTGCTCTTTCCTCTTCCAGAAGTTTAATCTGTTTACGTGCCTCCTGAAGTTCTAATAATCCTTTGTGAAGTTGTCTGCATCAAAACTAGTTCAGTGAAGTAAAGAAGTAATAAAAAAACTAGGTATCTTTATGTATCATGAAAACTGCAACCCAACCTTGATATTTGACAGTTGATTTGCTCTAAATTTGGATTATCTGAATCCACAACTTCAGTCAAATTTTCAACTGCTGCCAATCTCTGTCTGAGAGCTTGAAGTTCCAGTTCTAACGAATCTCTCATCAACTGATGCCTCTCTACCTCATCATTCATTTCATGAACCTAAAATGAATCATATCTCCATTAGTCCATTATGTACCAAAAAAACATATCAACAATTCCCAGCCACACAACTTAGCAGAGGCTGCCTAGCATTTGTACTAGACTACTATTCACTGATGACAAGTGAAATTAAAACAAGAAAGTATACCACAGACTAACCTTTTCCTCCAGTACATTTATGGTAGACTCCAGCTCCTCAACAGAGTTTTCTAAAATTTTAACCTCCTCTTCTTTCTGTTCAGCATATATCTTACTTGCTTCCGACTCCTGATAAAAATCAATAACCAAATTCAAGGTAAAAAGATACCCATACCTGGTTTCAGTTGTTCGTAATAATTATATATCATGTAAAGAACAAGAAAAATGATCGACAACTACATACCTGCCGAGCTTCAACGGCTATAGCTTCATTTTCGTCAGCTAATGAATAGACCAGATCAAGCTTATCGTTCAGGGAGCAAACTTCTTCACGGAGCTGGTCTCTCTCACTGGTGACCCTTCTCAAATCATCCTCAATGTCTTCAATTGACAAGCTCAATTTTCTTTCCATTGAAGAAGTCAAGTTCAGAATTTCCTTCTCCAAACTTTTGATCACTTCCTTCTGTTCTTCCAACTGATCTTCAGTTTCAGATTTTTTTATAAATAGATCCTTTAAAAGAACTCTCAATTCCACATTCTGGTCTGACAAGGCAGCTAATGTTTCATTAGCCTGCTCAAGATCAGAATCTGACCTGAGCAAAGCATTTTCAGCATCCAATAAACGGCCTTCCAGCTTTTTGTTCTCGATCAGCATTTCATCAAGCTCTCTAGATTTCATCTCAAGTTCAAACCGAACCTGGCTCAACACTAAAATTAACTTTTCAGTTTCATCTTTAATATCCTTTGTACTTGAGGTTGATTCCTGGAGCAAGGTGAAATCAAAAAGTAAACCCTCTAGTAAAACATCTTTTCTCTCCAGCTCCTTCTTAAGTGCTAAATTTTCGTATGCTAAACTCCCATGATTTAAACCTGACTCACCCTCCTGTAGATATGCCCCTTCACTCTCATTACTTTCCTGTATGCTTTTTTCTACAGGAGACATGATATCATCCTTGCCAATTGTTTGCATTTTACATTTGACTGAAGGGCACACTTGCTGTTCAAAATGATAGTTCCCGTATTCTTTACTAGAGGTTGGGACTTCACCAACTGCGCCCGCATGGCACCGGAACAACACAAATAAAGCAAAACCTTTCACCATTATATCCAAATAAACATTTTCCAAGGATGATCTTAAGTTGCTTATGTTGATGAGGATATCGCTTCCCATTGACATGACATCGGAGTTTATCAGCTTTAGCTTCTCCTCCATATCTTTTTGCATATTCTGAAAATAATCCTCAAGTGAAGACATGGAATTTGCTATCTCCACAAAGCCATGATCGATTTGTTCCTGCAGTACTTCATTCTCTCCTTCTTTCAAATGTATTGAAGACCTAAGCTGTTCCACTTCTTCACTCAAGGTTGCTCTTTCTAGCATTAAATCTTCACCAGCTTGCTTCCACATGCCAGTCAGTTCTTTTGCACTTTCATTTTCCTTTAGCAATGCATTTAACATTAAATCAGCTTCTTGCATGGTTGCATGGGCTTCCTCAAATTTGTTAAAGAAACTACTAGCATGACTAAATTTCTCATCCGCAATTAACTGCATACAAGAGATTGCACAAAATTGAAGCTCACTGATCTTTCTTATCATGTCTTTTGAAACCTTTGGTTATCATTAGAACTTAAAAGTAAGAGCACAAAATCATGTATTTCACCCATTTTAAAATTTACTATGCATATGAAGCACTATTGATTAACATTAAATAGCTGTTAAAAAAATAAAACAAGAAATAAAAAGTGATTACCTCTTTCATATTGTCGCAGCTATCATTAGCTTTATTCATGCTCAACTCCAAAGATGGAAACACTCTGCTCATATCTGTCATCCATAAAAAAAAACAATTACATACTTTTCTTAAAAAGATGTTCATGGCAGTTAGTTTTTTTTTATCAGAAAAAAGGGAAATATTATTGATAAGGGTCGAGATTCCGAAGTGGGATCACCGAACCCTCCCCCGTCTAGACGGGAAAAAACAATGATAGGCAATAGATGAGGGAAACAGTATACCTTCTGTATAACCATGATCGCCAAAAAACTTGTCATTGAGAACTGCAGATAACTGAACATACAGTTTATTGAAAGCATTAAATGTCGCCTTTAATTCCTTCTTCAGGAAGAAACTTGCTGTTGAGTTTGATGCTTGATTATCATAGACATTTATAGATTCACTTTCATGTTGTAAGTCCGTTATCTCTTCATCTTTTTTGTCCGGAAAGTAGCACCCAGAAGTTAAAACTCCCAACTTATTTCTTGAAGCAATACTTCCAATTGAAATATCAGAGCTAGATGTTGAACAATCAGTACTCCATGACTCTTCTGCTGCATAATCTTCATCTGCTAATGGATAGCAGGATGAACTTTCTTTTGTGCTAATGTAGCCTTCCATGAAATGCAGTCTGTCGCTTATTTTGGCAAGTTCATCTCTAATCTGATACATAATGTCGTAGTGGTTGTCAAACTTTGGGACTTCGTGCTCTTCCGATTGTAAGTCTTTACTATTGTTTTTTATTTCCCTTAAGTGGGTCCCTGTTTCATGAATTTCTTTGACCAAGTCTTCAACTAAAACGGAAGAAGTTTTCTGTACATCTGTGTGGAGTGGCGATACATGCATTTCAGCACCAGTGTTGAAGACACTGATTGCTTCCATGGACTCCAACACTTTCAACTGAGTCAACTCAACTTGAGCCTTAACATCCTCCTCCTGTGAAACAGCAGCATTCACCTCAGGAATCGAAGGAGTATTTCTCTCAACATCTCTGTGAGCAATGGGGTGGTGGCCAGATAGCCATTTCACTACGAGGAATGCAGCATTAGAACGTCTTTCTGCTTCAGTAATCTCATCCTCTTTGCATTTGAGTTTGCCCTCTAGCATTTGTATTCTATTTGTCTTCTCATTCAACATCGAACTTAACCTGATTGTCTCTGTGGTGCTTTCATTGTCTTCCACTTGTTGAAATTCACTTAAAGCCATTGCTGCCCCCTTCAGTGAACTCAATTTCTGCTCCATCTCCACTACCATCTTTTGAGCAGCTTCTAAGCTCCTTTGCAGTAGTAGAATAGTTTCTTCCTTCTCTATGCATGCTCTGGCAGCCCTCTCAATATGTTTACTAATCAACACATTACCCTGAGAAAATGAATGAGCAATGTTTTCTACATGGCTAGAGGCATCTTTAAGGGATCTAGAACCATCCACGATGAAGCTTGTTAGCTCCAGTATAGCCCTATCCCACTCCCCAGAGAGAGTCCTTATTTCCTCCTCTTTAGCTGCTAAGTTGCTCCTCAATATTGTATTTTCCTGGGTCATGCAACATAGCCTTTCCTGGAATTCTAACTGAAGCGAAGAAACCTCTTCCTGTAAATGAAGAATTGTTCTAGCTGTCTCCATCTCTACCTGTTCACAAACTAAGTCCACTTGATTTTGCTGAGACGATTTTGTTGCCTGCTCGTCCTCATATTGGCTATTAAGCAATTTGGTCTCTTCAAGGTCTCTACTCAATTTGTCCAACTTGGCTTGCAATGCCTTGCTATCAATTCCTCTGCAACTTTCTATTATCATGTCTTTGTTTTGCTTCTTTGAGACATCAAATTCCTGAGGATGACTGTCAGGTTTATGAACAGGCTGAATTTCTACCTTGTCCTTGTTGCTTATGATCTCCATGTATCTTTGATTCTCCTCCTGCATATGCTGCATCTCTTTAATTAGATAAAGCTGTTCAGATTCTAATGCTTCAATTAATGCTCTAGCTTCCATCAGTTCCGTTTTGATGATACTAGGAGCATCACCCATGTTTTGTTCATGTTTGTTCTGGGGGGTAAGATCTGCTTGGTTAGAAGATGCCATGTCATCTTCTGTGTCACTTCTTGTAGATGAGGTTTCAACCTGTAAAAGTAATAACCTTAAGTAATCAAGTGGAAATGAGAAAGAACATAAACTCGAAGAGTATGCTTTAATAAGTAGGTCATATTCATAATCAGTTTTTTTTGACAAAAAGATTAAAGTGGATAAACAAGATATACCTATTTAGTTGTACATGGAATTGGTTCCTTTTTGTTATTCTCTTCTTTTCAATGTCATAAAATTTCCTTCGATTTTATAAATAAAAGACTGAGAAAACTTGACATTACAGAGTGGATCAGGAAACATGTAGCACCTGAATAGAGTGAAGAAAGGGTACAAGCAATGACCAGTAAAGAACACGCAACTAAAAGTTACTAATTTTTTAATGATGCAAGCCTACAGAATCATTTTTCATATGCAAAGATAATAAAATGCCATTAAAATAACAGTACTACATAAAGATGGTTTCACAGCTTGTTATCATAGCAAATAACAACCATGAATGTGGGTAACAACTCTTATCTTTAAGAAAATAAACTACACAATCAGGAAACTGAATTGTATGTTTTCTCACCAATGAATATTTATCTGTGCGTCCAAATTCATCTGGGTCCTTGGAGGACGTAACCTGCAGCAATACAAAATGTGTAAAACAAACTAGGAAGTGGACTCATTCCAATACTACTGTGATTCAGTAGTTCAAAAGAAATACTTACAGAATAGCAAAAATCTTGATTATGATTTAGGTATTTACTCAGTTCTGTCCTTAATTCATCCACTTCCCTGTATACATACACCATACACAAGGAAATTGTGTATCAGAAATCTAGAAACAAAGGATTCAAAATATAAAATAAATGTTACCATAATCGTTTTCATTCAATATATTGCAGTTCAAATTAAAGGCAGTAGAGTCATAAAATGAGAACAACATAACAGATTAGCCTTTTCAGTTGCTCACTTGATGGGAAATAGTTGTAGAAAAACAAGGTCACTGAGAACTATGAAACAAATTATGAGTACAAAAGTGCACCTCTATACTCTATGTTTGCGCACGGATTAGAAGAATGTCAGTTTATATGGCTATCTCAGACTATCCATAAGGCCAAAATTTCTGTGGTGATCTAGTCACCTACTTGAGTGGTTAATTGATTTCTAATGAAGAATGAACTTATGAAATGATGGAATGGAAAAACAAAAACTGAACTAACAGGTATTTGATTTCTAGCTTCCATAAAAAACAGATAGTAAACTAGCAGGGGCAGTGTGTATGCTGCCTTGGTCATAGGCCATGGCAAACACAAAAAATAAGGAATACCTCATTAGTCTGGAATTCGTATTCCTGTAATCTTCCAACTCCTTTCCTGTGTCATAATCCTGCAGCCAGAGAACATACATTCATGACGAGCAGCTGCCGAGTAGATGACTGATATTTTAAAGAGTTACTAAAAGCTGCATCAAACCTGCTTTCCGTTTTGTTGTGAAGACAATTGAAGCTCTCCTTCAAGCATTCCAAGAAGCTGAAGGTCAAAAAATTCTCAGCATGCAACCATAGGCTCAGTGAAAATGTTTATAATGTAAAAAAAATATTAGGTGAGAAAGAAAACTAGATTCCAACCTGATCACGTAATTCTGAAACTTCTGATAGTAATGTTTCTCGCTCACCCTGTTCATAAAAATTTTGAAACCTACCAAAAAAAATGAAGTGAAATAGTTATTAGAATCCTAAAAGGGGTAAGAGCATCCATCTAGAAAATTAGCTACACATCAAAGAAAATTACAATTGAAGCTGCTCAATCAGCCTAATATTCTCGAGTGCAAATCGAGTCAATTCTGGGTTTCTGTCAATCTTTGTCTTCAACAGCTGAATTTCTTCCACTAAAGTACTGTTTTCCTCTGCAAGATGCTTGTCAGCAGAAATGGCACCATCAACCAACAGTTCAAGACGCTTGATCTTCTCCTCACGAAACCTCAGCATCATTTTTGTACGTTGAATATCTTCTTCTCTCTGAGAAGCCTGAAACAAGTTCAATAAGAGCATATAAATTGCAGTGTAAGATTGTTTATATACCCCCTTTGACAAAACTCCAATCTGTTTAGGAATAATGGGTATGGAAATTTCCTCCAAACAGGAAGATATTGAACTGTTTGTCGCCACCAGACATACCAAGCGGCTCATGTGTTCAACCTCAGCCTCTAGCTTTTGGATAGCTGTTTCTGACATTTTTTCCCTCCTTAGCGCTCCAACTAAAGTGGCTTCCAGGCATCTCATCTGCTGCACTTATAGGCTTAAATTAGCATAAGTACTCCTGACCAAAATCATGGGGACTTTATGGCAGGAAAAAAGAAAGTTTCTGTGTGTGTGTGTGTCTGAGGATCACCTTCTTGTTCAGGACAGTTTGTGTTTTGTGATTATCAGTGAATGGTATTTCTCCTGAAGATTCACATTCCTCAGACAAGCCAAATGATTCTTCAGAACTTTTTTGATGCTTCATTAAAAAGGACAATTGGCCCTGTTTCAGATTAACGAGTGCCTCAGGCCAGCTGGTTTGTATATGTCAATAAAAAAAACTAACAAATTGTACAGACAACTGATACCTTTAATTGTTGGATTTGTCGCTGCAATGTAGCAACATCACCTGAAGCATCTTCGTTCACTTTAGCCTTGAGAACCAAAAGAAAACTAAAATGAGTTCAAGTTTGATTTAGGCAAGAAATACATCTGAGTGAAAGTAGTTACATTGTTTTGAATAAGTTTTGCACGCTGCGCAAACTTCAGAGTACTTAGTGTTTCATTTGCAGAGCTGCAGGGGGAGCAAATAATAGATAATTTATAATAGTAAGAATAAAAGTAACGAGAATAATGTTTAATCTTTTAGGGAGATAAAAGTGATTGTTAAAACTTATTACATACCATGTAGAAGGGCTGACATTGGCAATAATAGTTGTCTTTGAATTTCCACCTAATGAATCCTACATCCAACAATGGAAAGAACATAACCTCTTTTGTCCTCAGGACCTGGAATTAATGAGACCTATGCGCATTTCAATATAATAGTCACATGTACAAGAGCTTCAATTATGTCACCTGAAGTAGGAACGTGAGCCTAGAATCTCTGTAGGGAACATGTCTATGCTTTCCATGAGCTAAATCCACCAGAGACATTATTACCAGTCTAAAAACATACAAAATAGGTTAATCAATTAAAATGAAGTGTCTGTATCTAACAGTATAACAAATCTAGGTTATTATATTCAAGGGAAAACTGCAAAAAGTATCGGAGAAGTATACCGGTTTTGCAAAAAACGTTGGTGTTCTACTTTGTTTTGCAAAAAAACAATCCTCAACTATTTTCCATCCGCAAAATCACTAACAATGTTAATCTTTCTGCAAAAAGTCGAAAGTACCCCTACAAAAGTGTATACATAAGTATTATAAATTGCAAAAAAAAAAAAACATATTATTTACCATTTAAAATTTATTTCACTTAAATTACCATAAAAATAAATATTAATTTTTGACTTAAATATTTTGCTTTATGTAAAAAGTTCAAATTTTGATTTAAAACTTTAATTAATGCATTTTGGAAAAACAAAAACAAAAATATATTTGAATTTTAAATTTCCAAGGATGAGAAATGAATTTTAAAAAAATGAAGTAAAAAAATTGCAAAAACTAGTTGTGGTCATCTAAATAAAGGGCAAAATTGTCATTTCCAATTTTTTTAAAGTCGTGTGACTGTCACATGACTCAGTTCCATTAAAGATAACGGAATTTGCGTATGGAAAATAGTTGAGGGTTGTTTTTTTGCAAAACAAAATAAAATACCGATGTTCTTTGCAAAACCGGTATACTTCACGGATAGTTTTTGCAGTTTTCCCTACATTCAACCATGTATAAAACATTTCAATTTCCAAAACACCTTCACCATCACATATGAATATGGTAAAATGTAAATTGCACCATATTTGGATGTCTAGTAGAAATTTTATGGCCTCATTGTATTTCCCACAAAAATGATGACATGAATATATCAGTCTTTGAGACTTGAGACTGTATCAATCTTCAACAAATGAGAACCAACATAAGAAACAATAGCATGGGTCAGTTCTAGGGTCTATAAAAAGGAAAATGAAAATAGCATCCTGATAATGAGTTCTCCTAACTACATTTCGTGGTGAATTTGTAAATGAAAATATATTGACAGATAGTTCAGGGAAAGCTAGGTTGTTATTGTTGGTGTTGTTGAATCTAGCATTTCATTGACTTTGTATAGCTAACAAGCATATCCATGTTGAAATAGTTTTCCAACTCAGCAACATATTGCATGACATTCACAGAGAAACAATCTATGAATACCTAATAAAGTATTTAGAAGAATGGTAAGCTTCCAATGCATCTGCTGCAGCATGACCACAGCATTCAAACAAAGAAATAGACTGATCTAAATTTAATTACCCAAGAGTTGACAATGATTTGTTAATATTTGCTGCTTCTTTCAAACGATCACCTTCTGCACCAGAGCTCTTCTGCCTGTATAAATTATCAGATTCGTCTCCTATTATAAGGAAGTAGTCTCATAATTGTAAAAAATGAAGACAACAATTACCTTTCTGAACCAGCTAAATCTACTAAATTTAATCTTGCATATCTGTAATGGGTCAAAGAATCTTTCTCCCAGTCACTTTCAATAATACAAGTAAAAACACTGTGGGACCGGCTGCTCTCAGGGTTCATATGGGTAGCTGCAATTTTTCTGTTTGCAGCACCCTGTCAACAATGAAACTATATAATCATGTCTATCCTCAAACTCGGTGCAAGTGTTTACACTGAAAAAACTGCCACCAGATCCTTACCTGTAATAGAAGCTTGACAACGTCACCAACAGTCCTCACATCATACTCTGTGAGGTTTTCAACATACACCCCTTTGTTGGAATCTTCTCTCAGCTACAACAGGAAAATTAAGTTTATATACCATAATGTAAATTATGTACAGTCTAGCAACTACCACGAATCAAATAAAGGAATTCCAATGACCTGCAGGTTAGTTGATGAAGGCTCCAAAAGATCTGTTATCTGTTCATTGTATATCTCCACAAAGGAGCATTTGCAACTATATTTCAGCTTTTCATCCCTCCTGCTCTCTTCTTCCTATACAATTGAATGTTACTATGATCCACAACCAACGACAACAATATAATTGAATTGAATGAATTGGGATTTGAGTTATATGTTTATCAGGAAAGAAAGAAAAAAAAATGAAGCCGCACCGCTTTAATTCTTGTAAACAAATATTCAAAGATACGAGGAGTAATTCCACAGTCATCACTGAGCTTGCCTTTCGTCTCATAAATATCACCCATCATAGTATATGTTTTGCCACTGCCTGTCTGCAGGAAAAGAAGTGAAAAGATTTATTGCCTATCACAAATATTATACAGAAAAGGCATGACAACCAAACAAAATCCCAAGAATGATGCATACCTGTCCATAAGCAAACATACAACTATTATACCCAGACATGCAATTCTCCACCATAGGCAGCCCAGCTACACTGAACAACTTTTGCTGCACCCAATACAAGATAGGCCACAAGTAAGGATCCATGCAAATAATCATTTTTATGCGGTTGGGTCACCAAGAGAATTTCAGGAAACAAAGCAAATTTAACAAAAATAAACTCAGATCTCTTTGTTTCAAATTAGGAAAAATGGAACATATCAATTGAAGTGATCCTGATTCAACTTAGCAATTGAGCATAAGTCTACATTCTCAGAAATGCCAAATTATGATGTGTAGAGATGCATGTAATGATTATCATAAACTTCGATAGCAATTCGTAGACTGGAATAGCACCTGTGATATGGTTTCACATGCAACATGATCAAAGGTAAATCTGGTCTCAGGATGTCCAAGCCATACTAAGGTTTGCGCACTGTCTTGCCTCAAACACTGACGGTACCCTTGTGATACTCTCTCCATTGCATTCAAAGGTCGAATCCGTATCAAAACCTGAACACAACACTTAATATATCACTATAACAACAATAAACAGAACAGGGAAATAAAATATAGAATAAACAAATTACATTCACCAATCACTATACAGACCTGCACATTGTGATCTTTCCAGAAGGAAGGATCTTCAACAAGCTCAAAATGCGGAACCTGCATCAAGAACTCTGAATTTGCAACAGAAAGACCCCTAGAAACCCTTGAAGAAATCTGTCCTCTTCCCAAAACGTTCTGTGCATTCCTGGGCCCAGTAAATGCTCCTGCTGCCCCACCGAGCGAAACCCTCGAAGAACTCCTGGCCGGAGTACTCTGCGCCGAGTTAGACTCGGAATGTGCCTTCCCGCTGCGACCCATAACCCTAGGAGCTCCATAACTGAGAGTCGCACTTCCAGTCCTGTCCAGCAATCGTCCACCTCTGGCTCCTTCTGGCCTATCCTTGGAATCGAAATCGGAGTCCGGGATCTCCTTGCGGCACTGAAATGGATCTGGAATCGCATTCAGAGGTGTTCGTGGAGGCGGAAAATGAATCGGATTCTGCAAGGACTCGAATTCGTTCTCGCTTGCTTCGAGCTGTTGAATTTTTGGAGCATTCCGCGCGGCAAATCTGGAATTCGAGCTTTCGCCGGCCATGTCTGAATCGGAGATGCTGAAAACGGAGCTGCAAGTTTCAGTTCAAGAATGGATGGAGATCCATGGAGATTGAAGAAGAAGTAAGGGTTGGGTTTCGGTGATGCTGCTCTTCTGTTGTGTACAGGTGCAAATTGGATGAGCAATGAGTGATGTAGAAAGTTTGAAAGACGTGGAGCTCCAGAGCTTCACTGACAGAAAAAAATAGAATAGTGGAGATAGGAAGATGATAGGCCCGCTCATTTTCAAATTCAACTGTTTCTATATTTTCAAAAGAGGCCCCTCAACTTTTCGGATTCTTATATTGGCACCGAACTCATTTCCATCTTTACAAAGACGGAGTCAAAGCTAACAATTTTCTATAATAAAGCCCACCAACTATGAAGAAAACAAATTCAAAACAGGTTTGAATAGGGGAATTTGTATTATCACTTTAAAATTAGTTTGTATTAAAAGGGAATAAATTTGAGATCAAACTAAGAGAACAGATTTGAAATAAAGACACTAATAAGGTTATTGTTATTATTATAAGTGGGGTTTGATTTGAATTGGAGTACCAAATGGAATGATACTATAAAATAGAAGTTGGCAGACAAGAAAGTTAGGAAGAGATCACGAGCCATTTCATGAATGGAGAAAGTAACGTAACGACTAGAATTGGAAGTGGACCTCCACAAAAAGCGTAACAAATAACAATTACACCAATTTGGGGCTTCCCGTATGAGAATCCAATGTGGGGAAGGGAAGTAAACTACCGGTAACTCTTGCTCATCCGGAGGAATTCAAACTCATAGTCTCGTCGCGACTGGTAATAAAGTTTGGTTTTGTTAAATTTCAACTCAATTAAAATCTGATAAAACTTGAAAACTTTAATCGATGATGTACAAATGAAGGCGTAGCAATAATAGTTGACAGGAAAAAAAATAGAATAGTGGAGATAAGAACTTTACACGTCGCATATTTATAAGAAATGTAATATATTGAGTCAGGAATAATAAAACCCTAATTGCATTTACATATGATACACATTCATTTCTTTGGGATGAAATGAGTCTTTCTTATGATCCAGATGACCACTAGCATACTAAGTGTATAGACATTATTCATATTGCAACGCTTCAGAATTTTCATAATACATGAAGATTAATGATGTCATTAGAAACATGTTCGATTTATAGGTCAAGATAATATTTTGTTTTATATATTTCATTTCAAACTCCTTTTTTTTTCCAGATACTCTACAATTTCAAATATCTCTTCAGGAGCCCCGATTTAATTCATATCATCGACTGTATACTATTACGATAACAACATCATAATTTGTCTTTTTGATAAATACACGTATACATATGAGATTGTTTTTATAACCTAATCTGACGAGATATTCACTTATACCCAAGAAATTGTATTGAAGTATTTGATTCCACGTTATTATTTACATCATTTGTATTGAAGTTGGAGTAGAAACATGGTATTATTTCGATACATTCTAGAAAGAGAAAGCTAGAATTATCTATATAAAAAAATGTAGCTAGCTAGCTATATATCTACCTTCCTGTTAGGAAGCTAAAAGAGAAGCTAGCGAAAAAGTATTTACAGATCTAGCAAACAGCCTCTACAGCTAATCTCTTGGTCATCATTTTCCCACAGTTTGTCGATCCGAAAGTATCTTCCGAAGCATGAATCGAACAACTCTCCTTTCCTATGCATAACTGCACAACACACAAACCCATCCACAAAACTTTTAGTAATAGTAACGTACGAATGAATTAATATTGTCGGAGACCGAAGAACTTACTGTTTCGACCGCAGTCACCGCATCCTTGCTTCCTTCGCAACTACCTATCTGGAACGACCCACAACCACCTTTTGGGTTACCAAAACTAGCAAACTTAACAGCCGAAATCGGACGACCTTGGCACGACAATTCCAATGTTTTGTTGTCGTAACCATGCCCGCATACACTTCCGACAGCAATGGTCTGAAAATTTACAAGAGATGGATTGCCCCCGAACTCTTCGAACAACACCAATGTATTCGTACCCTCTTGCATGAACGACCGAGGAACGTGGTACCTATAAGTAACAAAAATATCAACATCCCAAAAAATACATATATATACCAAAAATAGTAAGTTAATCAAGAATTAATTACCATCTTTGCGTTGGCTTTCCGCAATTGCTAACACATTTGTTATTGTCATATGGACCGCGATAATCACACGGGTCCGAGCTGCATCCATCCTCGCCCGCCATGTAACTTGGCCAGTACCGACCGATGCTGTTGCCATTTACCCATGCCTCGCCCTTTCCTAGACCTTGCAAGTCTAGCACTACTGGATTTGTACCCGACGGAGCTTCAAAAGTTGTCTACATTTACATAAACAACCCGTATGTGTTATATAGTTATAAGAGCTGATCCGTGACATTGTTCGAATAAATAGTAATACCTTGTACCAAGTCATGGTTCGGTTTTCGGGGACACTTTCTGCTTGCCATTTAGATGATTGCGAGCTATAGAGTTTGTTTTCCATACCGTGCAATCCAACCTTGTACGTCCATTTGTGTTTGGATAGATCCTTAATAACTTTCTCGTTATTGTCTGTTTGAGAGATCAACTCGACCGGACCAACTATCCCGTTTTCTATCAGATCGTAATTGTATCCGTAATTCTGTTCAAACAACAATTAAAATCAAATTAGCATCATGTAATGTACTTTGAAAACTCGTAAATTTATAAGTTTATTCCTATGTGTATATGACATACCTGGAACCCGACAATAACACTTAACAATGTGATCAAGTTTCTGCCCTTGTTCAACTTCACACCTTGTTGGAAAACGGAATTCTGTACACCGTACTTACTCCATAGCGAGCCTACATTTGAAAACAACGCTAATCAATCAAAGTGCATTCACGCAAATTAGCTCGATCGAAAAGTTATAAGTTACACGTAAAATTACCAACGTATTCGCCATTCACGTATGCATGGAGTACTTGACCGGTAGCATTCACCCGAAGTGTTGTCATGTTACTCAAAACAGGATCATTGTCTTCAATGTTGACACTGTTGGTAGAAGAATAAAATTAACGGACAACCAATTGATATCGAAAAAGAAAGTATTTGCAAGAAACAATAAAATCTGACCTTGTCATGTACATAGTCACTAGCATCATTAGCAGCAGCTTTTTGATCGATGAGTTGATTGGCAGCTACATAACCCTTCCCTTGAATCACCATTTCATTGATGCTCTCAGACCTCCATACCCACCTTAATGATGTGGATTTCCCTTCATTTGACTCCTTCACCATCACCGAAGTTTGGATATTTACCTACAAATTTGTAACGGACAAAATGTATGTGAACCCGAGAAACATACGAGGAAGAAACCTTAATCATACGAAATTACCTTTGCCGTATTGAATTCTTCGTTTATACAATGGGGAAGAATGCTGACGGACCAAGCGGGAACATGGTACTGGTGCTCTTGAAATGAGACTGTAACATCATTGGTTGTGTTCACATTCGCCAAGAAGCAGCTTGAGTCCTTGCTGGTTGCGTACATCGTTGCCTGAAAAAACAAAGAAGCATTCATCATAACAACATTAAAATGAACTCAATAACCTTAACAAGTGTAGAAAAAAGTTATCTATCTCACTGTAATAGAATTTCCCAAATCAAATGTGGTCACATTGCCATGAGTTAGAGTCCTCTCCATAGACTTCAAAACCTTGTGCAATTGTCTCAAGTGTCCCCACTTGGGTTGGTTTAGATTACCTACAAAACGTAGACAATCAGCAATTAGGGATGCTAAAATGACCCGATCAAGGTTCAAATCTCAAGTTAGTTACCATATTCGTCCAAAGGGGCATCATAATCATAAGATGTGGTGATATATGGACCGCCCGCATTTCTACCAAAGTTTGTTCCACCATGATACTGAAACAAAACATACTTACAATTAAACCTAAAAGTCGAAAAAGAAGAAGAAAATTTATCGAATATGAACCAACCATATAGTAATTCTGAAATGTGCCTCCGGTTTGGAAAAACCTCGCAACAGAGAAAGCTACATCCTCAGCAGTTCTATGCGGATCTTTGTCACCCCAACTCTTGAACCTATTTCACTCCGAACATAAAAACATTATTCAACCATTTATCAACGACAAAGACGATGAACATTGCTTATAATAAACCAAATAGCTCACCAGCCGGTCCACATTTTCGGGCTATTTGGGTCGTTGGGAGTGAAATCATGGCAGTACCAACCATTGCATGTGTTTATCTAACGACATAAAATTGAAGAATTACAAACGAATTATATGATCTCAATCTTGACCGGGCGAGTACGATGAAATGTACCATGGGCTGTGGAGCATCTTGCTCTTGGCACATTATCCATGGAACTCCAATGTTTTGCGATACGGCCATATCAGCGCACCAGTCAAGATACACTTTTCCTGCGTCTCCATACGACGATATAACATTCCCGTATTCATTTTCGATCTGTCATGTCATTGTTATTAATTATAAGTACCAAAATCGAACAAGAGTTCAAGGAAAATAGTTATTACTTGAGCAATGATTATGGGGCCTCCTTGTGATGCAAAAAGTTTCTCCTTTTTCATCATATTTACGATCAAAGTTGTAAAGTTCTTCATCTCGTTCTGCAAATCAATAAAAAGGTAAATTCACTAGTAAGCTATTGTGCATAATTGGACAAAACTCAAGAAAAACATAAGCAATTAAACATTAGAAGTTACCATGAACACATCATTTGCTGTCCGGAGCTCAATACCGGGCATGTTGTGCAACCATACAGGAAAGCCTCTGATACATTATAAAAACAAATTAATGAACTATATATACTAAAATTTTTTAAAGCTGCTGTAAAATAATTATACATACGTACCCATAGTTCCATTCTGCACAAACATAGGGTCCAATTCGAAGAACGACATAAAGTCCTTGGTCTCTAATAGTTCTGACGAATTTAACGAGATCAAGATTTCCACTAAAGTCGTATCGACGACGTTGTGGCTCGTGGGCATTCCAAAACACATACGTTTAATGGCGTCTAGTCCTCCTTCCTTGGATTTCCTTACGAGGTCCGGCCACATCTTTTGATACATAAGAGAAAATAAGGTAAAGTGTTAGTTATTTGTCGCTAACTAAACTTAACAAACTAGAATAGTAGTATATATATAGGGGGTTGAGCTTACTTGGGATGTGCTTCGTGGGTAATGAATAGAACCCGAAATGATAAGTTTTCGCTGTCCGTTGATGGTGATGGCTCTTCCATCGCGAGAGACATCAATGGCGGATACGAGGAAGATGAGGAGGAGAAAGGATGCGCAAGAACATGTAATTGGAGTGAAGCTCTTTAAAGATAACATAGTGTTGAAGAGATGAAGTAGATATGATGATAGAGTGTTGTTGTAACTCGCCATTTATAGGAGGTTGGATTGGAGATAACATTCTATATTTAGAAATGGATAAAGAGAAATCGGAAAATCAAATCAAACCTTAAGTTTGTTGAGAAATTCTCTACCTCTATGATGAGAAATTGATAACATTCTACCTACAGTTTTTATGATGAGAAATATTTGGTCAGCCTAACCATACATTTCTCATTGTGATTAGTGTTGTAAAATATAAAACTAAACGACCTTATTGGATTATAATGTTTGAAATAACTAAGGTAGTCATATCAAATCAGAACAAATCAATTATTTAGTCTAATTTGATTTCTTATAAAATAAATAGTCAAACCATCATCATTAGAATTTGTGACGAGCTCGCCATATCGAATGAGAGACGATGCAAAGGTGACCGAGTTGAGCGGGTTTTCTCCAAGTTGACCGAATTGACCATTTTTCACCGTTTTTGCTTATAGAAATTCGTGGGTCGATTTTCCCAAGATATTGTCGTGACAACGCCGTTATTTGGCGTTTTTAGAACACTGGTTACAATAAACAATTGAGTTAATTACAAATAATTGCACTAACCTAAAC
>JAYMSW010000086.1:0-32373 GCA_036897725.1 Erodium texanum
TGAAAGGTTTTCAATAAATCAAGAAATCAATTTGAAAAGATGAAAAGTTTGCACCATTAAGCCATGAATCTCATAACCTATGCATTCAAGATAATGAAATACATATAAATGGTATTAGATCATATTCATGAGGGATACAAACCAATTTCATTCAAAAAGATATAATATGAATTTTATTTCATATTTTCCAACACAATTTGTGAATATGGGGTTTAAGTTGGAGATTTCTATTTTCGGTTGTGTTGTAGTTATAGTTGAAGATCGTGGTTATCGACAAGTATATTATAGTGACGAAGGTCCTCAAATACATATCTAGTTCAGCGAACTCTTTCAACAATAGTAAATTTGCAAAATTCGAGTAGTTCCACACTTAATCTTACTCAATGAGCACAATGTCCTATGCATGATGCCCAAAACTTAGATGAAGGAAGAAAAGCAAGAACCAACAATTTTTAACAAACAATTGATACAAAGAATAATAGTGAAAGGATGCAAGTTAAAAAAAACCGACATCAATAGTAATTTCTCTCCTTTTTTTTTTGAAAAATAGTAATTCCTCTCTTTAAAACGAATAACTAATAACCAAAATTGTTATAAACATGTTTAGGAGCCAACCCAATAAATTCACTCCTCCATTCACGAAGTGACAAAATGTCTAAAGAATGTTTCTTCCTAATTATTGATCACTACATTGTTCCACTCAAACGATTTATGATTTTCCTAAACACTTCACAAATTGAAGTCAGAAATGTTTGTATTCATACTTTATGATCAACAATATACGCATGTATTTATAAGCGACAAAATATCTAATTCACCTCACATTTTAAAAATAATGAACAAGTATGTGTCACAATAACCCTACAAAAAAAAAGATAACCTTATAAATACGCGCGTATACTTCAATGACTCTAAACATAACCTTACAACTATTAATGTATATTCCAATTACTCTAGACACTCATTAACAATTTAGTTAATCTACTAATAGATTCCTATTTAAATAAATTCTAAACATTCTCTTAACCCCTTTTTTTTTTTTTTGGAATATAACGATTGCCTCCAGTCTTATATATATTTGAAAGATATATATTACAACACATGAGCGATCCAGACAAGACCCCCACAACAATCTAGCTTATATAAGAAATAATTCTCGCAAATCTACGATGCACGGCATTACGCCCTGTCTACGACCCTATTAGATTTAATTACAGGGACCAAGACTCGTTCCCTGCCGGCACCTAAAGCCAGACTACACAAATCTTGAACACGAGGCTGGGGATTGGACTTGGGGCTGATCTGTGAAAAGGCAGATTTAGCGTCCTCACTAGCAAAAATAAGTTTTATGTGACGACCAGACCTCTTTGCGCTCTAGGGCTTCACGAGTTATCCTTCTTCGTTTTTAATCTGAGCACTCACTCGAAAACACACTATACTCTTCTTCCAAGTTCCAACCTCCTCCGCACAGTCGCAAGCAGAGTCAGCTTTCATTTCTAGGGTTAGGGTTCTGCGTTCTCGTCAACAGGAAGAAACTAAGCGAAAAGCACAACAAGATGGGCTTCTCACCGTACGGGATTCAGTCGATGCTGAAGGAAGGTCACAAGCACCTCTCCGGCCTCGACGAAGCCGTCGTCAAGAACATCGAGGCCTGCAAGCAGCTCTCCATCATCACTCGCACTTCTCTCGGCCCTAATGGTACCTCATTTCCATCTCATCTGCCAACTCCTCCTCTGCGCCTTTTCTCCTGGTTTTATCGTTGTTCCGTATCAGATTCTCTAACTTAGCATGATTGCATCATTTAGTTAAATTTATTTTGTTGATTTGGTTTTCAGATTCCAGATTTGAGTGATCTGATATTATGTAACAGACAATGTTGCAGTAATCGACAAATACTTGATGCTATAGTTTAAGGATGATTGATCATTTCTATGAGTTCTTAGCTGCATTGAATTTGAGATCACTTAAGTGTTGTTTATTGTATAACGTTATTTTTGGTTCATTGATTAATATTCATAATAGGAGTTTATGTTGTTGTTATCTAAATTTTATTTAATGTGCCATCTATTCCATATTTTGTTTGTTTTCCAGATTCAAAATTTGATATGTCTGATAATATATGCAACATTTCCATCTTTGATGTTATGTAGAAATATTTTGTGAAAATTGCTTGATGTTCTATGTTCATGGGTGCCTTGAACTAGCTATTACTTAGTGTTGTGTTTGGCTTGGTGAACAATAATAGTTGTTATGGAAGGTTTTAGATGTCTTCTTACAGCTTTATTTTTGTGAACAATTATTAGGTATGAATAAGATGGTCATCAATCATCTAGACAAGTTGTTTGTGACCAACGATGCCGCGACTATTGTAAATGAGCTTGAGGTACAACACCCTGCCGCCAAGCTTTTAGTTTTGGCTGCCAAGGCTCAGCAGGAGGAGATTGGAGATGGTGCTAACTTGGTAATTTCCTTTGCCGGAGAGCTTCTTCAGAATGCTGAGGAGCTTATAAGAATGGGTCTTCACCCGAGTGAGATCATCAGTGGATACACAAAAGCCATAGCTAAGGTTTGTTTCTGATCTAGTTGGAGAAGTGATTTGTATGTTTCAAATTTGACAACTTTGTAGAAAATGCTGATTTATATTTCCTCATTTTGTTTGAATTGCAATGCAGACACTTGAAATCTTAGATGATTTGGTTGAGAAGGGTTCTGAAACCATGGATGTGCGAGACAAGGAACAAGTTGTTTCCAGAATGAAGGCCGCAGTGGCTAGCAAACAATTTGGACAAGAAGATATTTTATGTTCTCTTATTGCTGATGTAATGAAAGTCTTTATGCTGTCTTTATATGTAATTTAATCCTTTAGCTTGTCTAAAAGTTAAAGAGTGTAATTATGTTTTCGGTATTGTAGGCCTGCATTCAAGTTTGCCCAAAGAATCCTGCCAACTTTAATGTGGACAATGTTCGTGTTGCTAAGATCGTGGGTGGAGGTCTACATAATTGTGCAGTTGTGAGAGGCATGGTTTTGAAGAGTGATGCTGTGGGAACTATCAAGTGGATGGAGAAGGCTAAGGTAGGACTCATTAATAATCTAAGAGTAATAAGTACCAGCAGGGTTTTTCTTTTTATTTTCTCTATTTAGGATGTTTAAGTGAACTCTTCTGACCTTTCATCATTCTACAACCTTTGTTACGAGGGTTTAAATTTGTATCTTTGCATGCTCTGCTCAGCAGGATTTCTGATCTTACAATTTTACTGATTTTGTAAACCAACCTTTATTTATTTTCTTGTACAGTTTATAAAAGAATCTTGATGAATGTAATAGTTGTTATAAGGCCTATGATATTATGTTATATTTGAATTTCAAGTTAACCTTATTTGCTCGTTGTAACATCTTGAATAGGAGTCTGCAAGTTTTAATACGGCCCAATAGTACTGTTCGTTTTGTAATTTTTATGTATCTAAACCGGCATCTGTTCTGACTATTCCAGGTTGCTGTATTTGCTGGTGGTGTTGATACTTCTGCCACTGAAACAAAAGGAACTGTTCTAATTCATACAGCTGAGCAGGTAATAGTAGTTTAGATCTAGGCTCTCTTATTGATGTAAATCAGCTTGGAGAGGTGCAATGCGAGTCAATTCATAAACTTGTTGTTTACCTGTTGTTACTTTCTCTTCCTCCATGCTGAACATGGTGAAAATAGAAAATTACATCATATCATAGAGTGTAGCATGTTAAGTTCTATATTGGTCAGCAAATTTTATTCCAAGGCTATCATAGAGGATGTTAAGAACCTAGATTGCTTCTGATGCCATGGCAACTTCGCCTTTCATTCTGTACTCCGCTGCTTGATGAGTGAACTGTATTTGTTTGATTTCTTCGTATTTATTCATCCTTTGTGACTACTGTGACTGACTGGCATTTCACCCAAGCAAGATCATCAGGCCACAGAATATTTGTTTCAATCATTTTCTTCAAATCTACACAATTCTAGTTGGGTATATTAATATGTGTGTCAGTGATTAAAATCTCACATTGCTGATACAGTAAACTAAATCTACATGTGAACTGTAAAGCCAAGTGTAACCCAACTAACAAAATTGAGCTGGTAGCTTGCTAGCTTGATGGTTTCTATGTATGTAGCCCAATATCAAAATTTAACAGTGTTCTTGAGCGAATTGAGAAACTTATGTGTCTTGATTCTGTTTCTTGCTCAGTGGAGTATGCTAAATTGAATTAACAACCTCTTGGTGTGCTGGTATCTTGTAGCTGGAGAATTATGCGAAGACTGAAGAAGCAAAGGTTGAGGAGCTCATTAAAGCAGTTGCTGAGTCAGGTGCCAAAGTGATTGTTAGTGGGCAAGCAGTTGGGGAAATGGCTTTGCACTTCTGTGAGCGTTACAAGTAAGACTAGCTTCACTCTGATGCCGTCTATCTTTGTTCTGTATTGTCATTATATGATTAAGAGCATTTTGGTTCTTATACGATGCATTTTCTGATATTTGAGAGCATATTTCTTTCTGCATTTAGCCAGGGTAAATTGTAGGTGTTTCGTGTCCTCTGTTAAGACCATTAATTTTATTAGTTTTTAACTTTGAATTCCTGGCTTGCAGGCTCATGGTTCTGAAGATCAGCTCAAAGTTTGAGTTGCGACGATTTTGCCGTACTACTGGTGCTGTTGCTATTGTAAGCTATGATTGAGAAAAAGAAACTCGCTGCTTTCTAATGTAATTTGTCTCTGCTTTCTGATGTAATATATCTCTCCTTTCTGATGTAACTTGTCATTATTGTGTTGCAGTTGAAGCTTAGCCAGCCAAACCCAGATGATTTGGGATATGTAGATTCTATTTCAGTTGAGGAAATTGGAGGTGCTAGGGTATGTTTTAACTTTCAATGTGTCACATTAGTCATGGGATCTAGTTCCAGAAGTTGTTTCGTTTGTTACTTCATTCTTTTGTAACTTTTGTACCTTAGTGGTAATTTCCCTTGCAATGCCATTAGGTAATTGTTGTGAAGAATGAAGAAGGCGGAAATTCTGTATCGACTGTTCTGTTACGGGGAAGTACAGATAGTATATTGGATGATCTCGAAAGAGCAGTTGATGATGGAGTTAACACATATAAGGTCATTTTTGTTGCCCGAAACTTAAGTTTCTAGTTTGCTTGCTTATTTTGTCTTTTAAAGTACAGACCTGTTATTTAAATATTTCATCATTTCGTTGATTGATTGTTGGATATTGATATAAGCGTCTCCATCATACATTTACAGGCAATGTGCAGGGATTCTCGTATAGTTCCTGGAGCTGCAGCTACTGAAATTGAATTGGCTAGAAGAATTAAAGAGTTTTCTTTTAAAGAGACTGGGTAATTGTTTATTCTTGTATGACTTCTAAATCAATTTTACACACTTGTAGCTTAAGCACCACCAAATACCAGATTTGACATCGTTGAGATGATCATCTCAAGCATTGACTCAGTTGAATCTGATATATGTATGAATCAAGTAAAAATTGAGAATGTATATGGTAATTCATACTAATATGGCATAGGCAGTCTAGAATATTTATCAACCCAATTTGCAAAGTATGACAGATGGCCTAAGATTGGGTAAGCTATGGACTTTGCAGATTGGATCAGTATGCAATTGCAAAATACGCTGAAAGTTTTGAAATGGTACCCAAAACCTTGGCTGAGAATGCTGGGCTTAATGCAATGGAGATCATATCTTCTCTGTATGCTGAGCATTCTGCTGGCAAGGCCAGTGTGGGCATTGACCTTGAGGAAGGTGTATGCAAGGATGTTGCAACTACACATGTCTGGGACCTCCATGTTGCCAAGTAAGCTGCTTCTTGCTTTTTTATATATTCTTCCGTTCTTTCATTCACCAGTGTGTTTCTAGGAAATTTGAGATTATTAGATGTGTCACTCACTTGTTGCATGAAGTCACAGTTGATTTAAAGTTTTTTTTAGGCAATTGTTGGTCCAATAGAATACAACTTCTTGAGTGTCAGATTATAATTTCTGTTGTTTTGCTTGTGCTATTGCAACAGGTACTTTGCTCTTAAATATGCTACAGATGCTGCTTGCACTGTTCTACGGGTAGACCAGGTAATCTTCAAAGTTCCTCACATATTTGTCTTTTCAGTCGTCTATTGGTTAGTTTATGATCATTTCAGTAAGTTCAATGAGCGTCCCTTTGCATTATGTGGCAGATTATCATGGCTAAACCAGCAGGTGGTCCTAAACCCCAGCAACCTGCGGGAATGGATGAGGATTAGACTCGTTAATGTGTCTGTAACCACTCAAAACAAGCTTGAAATTGTATTGAGAGAGAGGTTTTCAGATTGGATGAATGAACAATATATTTGTGCAAGTTTTGGAATTAGGATGTAACTGTGAGTTGTGCAAAGGGATTACTTTCTCCTTTAGTTAATGTCCTTGGTTCAAATTGAGCTTATTAGATTGTAGTTGATGCCCTGACTGTGCTGCATTTTTGGTTGTTTCTTTAAAATGTTGTTTCCCTCTCATGGCTTATAGTTGTTAATGGACTGATATTGAAAATGGTGATATTTATTTCTCAAGCACTCCTACAATCAGAATTTTACTATTGTATTATTCAAGTTCATAACTATTTGCAGAGAAGCTGAATTTGAGGATAATCAGATTTGTAAATAAGAATTTGGAGAAATGAGGAGCACCATAAAACGCCAAAATACAAATGGAAACAAAAAAGAAACAATCAAGAAAGGATGAGGCATAGCTGAAGGTTGAGGGTAGAGACTGGGTGTGGAGTGTGTGGAAGCTAAGCTGTAAAGGCCAAGGAGTGTCCTGCTCTTCCTCATCAGCAGTAATTGTACTCTCATGGCTTCTCTCCTTCCCTTCTCTCTCCCCAAACTGCACATCATCAAAGCCACTTCTTCTTCACCATCTCTCACTGCTACAACAGCTGCAGCACCAGCAACTACCATTTCCATTCCAGACACTCTCAATGAGAAATTTGGCAGAAAAGGCATCAAGTTCTTGGAATCCAACAACACCCACTTTGTGGAGATGACAGTGAGAAATGGAAGCTCCATGAAGCTCCAGATACCCAATGCCCATGTCACCTCCTACATGCCTAAGGTCAACTGGAAGGACGAGGATGAGTGCTATGAAGAGGTTCTTTACACAGTCCCTGTTTCTCCCTCTGATTCTTTCAAATCCAAAGGTGGGATTGGTTTGGTCATCAATGACGCATCCGATTCTTCCTCCAAAGGCTCTCTCCTCTCCAACTCAGAATGGACCGTCAAGGCCTCAGACTCCGACGCCATTGATGCTCTTCAGGTACCTGCTTCATGCCATGTTCTTCAGTTTTTGAAGTCAATTCACAATTCACTCTGTTATTATGGTTGCTTGCAGGTAGAGCTGAGCTGCACTGCTGGAACTCTTGACATCACTTACGTCGTCACCTTGTACTCACAGAGCTTAGCAACAGCAGTGAAGGTGACAAACACAGGCCGCAAGGCCGTGACTCTAACAAGTGCCATTCTCAGCCACTTGAAATCCAAGAACCGAAACGGAACCGCCATAGAAGGGCTCCGAGCCTGCTCTTTCTGCACTCATGCCCCTCTATCCTCACCTTTTGAGCTTCTCTCTCCCTCTGAGGCAATGGAATTCGAAGATCCTTTATGGTACACCTTCGAGGATCCTGAGAAAAAACCAGGTTCTTGGACAGTTCAAGAAGGTGATATCACCCATTTGGGAAACAAGATGAGTAGAATATATGCAGCTCCTCCAGAAGAAAGATTGAAGGGCTTTTACAACACTCCTCCTTCAAACTACGAGACCATTGATCAGGTAATTAACAAAGACTCTTGTGCCTCATGTATAGATTACAAGAACACGTGTTGATATTAAGATTAAATGTTCATGATTCTTCGTGTTTGTTTCAGGGGAGGAAGCTGTTCTTCAGAGTGATAAGGATGGGTTATGAGGACATCTATGTATCGAGCCCTGGTTCCTTGGCCAAAAAGTATGGCAATGAGTTTTTCATATGCACCGGGCCTGCCTCGGTGCTTGTGCCTGTGGTTGTGGATCCTGGTGAGGGTTGGAGAGCAGCTCAGGTCATTGAACATGACAATTTGTAATTACTTTTACAGCTTCTTCATATATTCACAATCAATATCTATTCTTGTTTATCCTCAACTTTTTGTGTATTCACCAAGTTATGTAGTAAAAAGAATCCAATGGCAAAACGATACAACATTGTTCTTGTAAGTAACATATGTAAATCATCTTGCAACTGAAACAAATGGGATTTGCATTACAACTTGGAAGAGAATGTGAAAAGTGATTGTGAGAGTTGAAATGGTTCTTGCAAGAAGATAAGGTTATACAATGCACTAAGGACCTGAAATCTAAGGGTAAAATGTGTACATATAAAATATCTCTAGACTTGAAGAACATGAACCAACCATACAAACAATTATCAGATTATCCAAATGCAAAACTAAAACCAGTCTCAAGCTAAAGACAAAAGGGATAAGTGGGACCCACTTCCTCCTCCTCCTCCTCCTCCTCCTCCATCTTTCTTGAAGAGAATGCAATCCTTAGCTATTATACCAAGTAGAAGACTTGGATGAAGCAACAAACCTCAAGTCTTCAATGGCTAGCAGCTCAATCTTCTCTCCCAAATTCATGCTTACTTCTTTCAAGCCTAACCATACTTTCACTCCAACAAGTACTAAAACCCTCACTTCCTTCTTTTCTCTTCTTCCCTCTAGACCACTTGAATGTAAGAGAGATTTCTCAATAGCTAAAGTGGCTTCAATACCATATCAACCCATTAACCAGGAGTACTTGGAGGAAGAGTTCAGTGGCCATGGAGTCACCTTCGAAGGCATTGGAGAGAGCTGCGTCGCCAAGATGGAGATAGAAAACGGAAGCACAGCCAGTGTGATGCTCCCAAGCGGATTGGTCACATCTTACAAGGCTCGCATGTGGCACGAAGGCACACTAGAGCTATTACACACATCGGTCTCAGAAGCAGAGGATGATGAAGAAGCTCTCATCCAAGGAGGCATTTCCTTACCCTTGACCTTTCTCAGTGGCGATGATCACCAAGACTCATGGTCTCCTTCTACATGGTCTCTTCACAATGTTACAGGAAGCCCCAATGACTCCATCAAGGTATGTTTAATTGTTCATGGACCTTCTTGTCAACATAGTTACATAGAGTCTAGCTTTATGAACAAGTTTTTGAAATCACTTGAGAATGCAGATAGAGATGATTAGCAATGATTCTGAGGGGAAGATCAGGCTGAAGCACATTGTGACACTTGAACAAGACATGTTGAGCTCAGAGCTACTTGTATCCAACTCTAAATCCTCTCCTCTTCTACTGTTTGGTGGAGTGATGGGCCATATCACAGTGAGCTCACCTGATGCAATCTATGCTCTTGGACTAGAGGGATCAAATTTCTTCGACAAGAACCCTATTGAAACAGAGTATACCATGATTCCACCGCGCTATGGAGACAAGAGCCAACCTGGTTATGGCCAAGTCTATGGCAAAATGACATTACAAGCACTTGGGTCCACATTGCGTGCACTAAACCAAATCAATGAAGGTGTATACAGAGGCAACGACAATGAAAGCGATGAAGAAGATGGAGAAGAGGGTGAAGAGGATGATAGCTATAAGCAACTTACTGATGAAATGTGCAGGATTTATACAAGTGCACCTCGGGTCTTCACAATGCTAGACAGGGTAAAAAAAGAGTTAAATCTTTCTTGTGAATCTCAACACAACTTTTATCATATTAAACACATAATCAAGCACTGAAAAGTTTGTTTACTTGGTGAGACAGGGTAAGAGAAACTCAATCACAGTAGGAAGAGATGGGTTCGAGGAAATGTACCTGATGAGTCCTGGCTCAGTTCATGAGTTCTACAGCAAGTATGCTTATATATTAGTGGGACAAACAGCAATGCTCAAACCAATAACCATAGCTCCTGGAGATGAGTGGCAAGGTGGACTCTTTCTACACAACCCAAATCTTGAATGAATCTATTTTTAGGAACTTTTCAAGAATGCAGAAAAGATATGAGATACTGTAATGTTTCTTGCAAATTCTTGAGATGGGTTCTGGTATCTAGTTCAACTCATATTATACAATTTCAGAACATAATTGACAAGCAAGGATTGAAACCTAACAAAAGTTCATATTTTTCCAGACAAACATGATACAGGAAAGCAAGGAGATGATGTTTGTCATAACTAAAAATCCTTTACCTCTAAGAACATACTAAACATTGATCCAATCCTTGGTTGGCATAGCTACATGCTACATATTGTTAAATAGTAGCCAACTCAGTTTTTTCAACCTACCTCATCAAATCTAAGATTCTTATACAATGACTGAACTAAGTAGGAACAAGATAAACTTCATCTTGAACGTCAATCCCCAGATGTGAAAGGAAAGCTGCAAGTAGAATAAAGAAGAGGCCTAATATCAACTTAGAAGCAGTGATCTTACGGGGCCTTCTGGTGACAGACAATTGCTCTTCCTTTTTATGTTCTTGAACCTTCTCAAGAGATACTACTTGAACATCAGAATCAACTGGAATGTCATCTGTTGATGACACAGATTCAGAACCACCCTGGGATTGGGATTTCTCGCCACTGACACATGAGTCTTCATTCTCTTTGCCTTGATAGTTGACATCATATTGGAACCCATTTCGATCATATATAGTATCTGGACTCCACTCAAATTTTCTTGAGCATGGACTTCTGAACCTTCTAGTTTGATGAGAGAAGTCTGACTCCACATCACTTGGATCCTGAAGGGAGTGAATGAGCTTCCTTGGAGTTGTGAAGATGTTTATGTTATCAGCATTAATATGAGAGCGCGATCTCTGAAACAACAAGTGTGGAAATTTGCAATTATAAGTTATAGCCATCAATATATTGCCAAATATAAACGCTACTGAGTCAAGACGAGTTAAGAACAAAAGAATTGATATTACGAAAACAGTTAAATCTATCTTGGTAACAGAAGGTGGAAGAATTGATATTGGGGCCACAAGTTGAATTTCAATCACCTCAAGCTATGTTTTATTTTTGCAATATGTTCATTAAATTTTTGACATTTTGCTTATTTTACTTTCATCCGAAAAAAATTAACTCAGAATTAGCATGGCAAACACAATCATGTATGCTTGTTCAACATCTGATATACCACTATGATCTAATTGTCAAGTACAGTATACTTAAAGGGATAAACATGCTAAATGTAGTGATTGTCAAGACAGTTGTGATAATGTTTACCTGAGGACTAGGAGTAGCACTTCGGAGGGCCCCATTCCTAGGACTTTTCTGCAAGAACCCTGCAAATTCTCCTGTGCAATCTTCTCTTCTTTCTGTACCCTCATGATGTCCATTTTGCCCAGGATATGTACTAGATACGTCTGCAAGTCCCCGACTCACTTCTGAGAATAAACCATCCTTGAGAGATACATCCACACCTCCATTTTCATAGCTCCAAAGCTTCCGGTTCACACTCCTTTTACCATAATCCAAATTACAAGAAGCCTGGCTTGTTGAGATTGGTGACTCAAGAAATGAGTCATATTCAAGAAATGAACCAAGGGTTTGAGATTCAGGTGACATGGATGCTGGAGAACGATCAGAATCATTCCAAGTGTTTCTGCTACTGCTATGTTCTCTCCTACTAAAATTCGACCCAGTCACTGAACTGGAGCCTTTTTCATATTTGGCCTCTTTATCTGCAGCAATCCTTTTAGCACTCTGTAGGGCTTCAAAGGCAGCACCTTTAACAAAAGCCATATGATCAGTGTGGCAATTCTCCATCTCTTCAATTATCAACTCGATCTCTGAGTAAATGCTCCTCGGATCCAAAGACCTCATCAAGAAATTCACCATTTGGATAGCTGATAAACGCTTCTGAGAATTTCCCTCCACAACCCCTGAATTCAAAATCCTCATTCCAGACTGTATCAACAATCTTGCATATGCTTCAACTGTGAGAGCATTATGCTTTGCTAGAGACATAACCAGTCCCATATGTGAGTTGATCTGAGTGGACTTCTCCTCCAATGCAGCAGCCACATTCTGACAAATCTTATTCACCATGTCATCAGAGGCGAATCGCCAATTATCTGAGTCCACAAGAGCCTTCAAGCAGAGGGCAGCACCTGAAGTCAGGCTCTCTTGAGAACTTAAGAGAGAATCCGAAAGAGGCTTACAGAGAGAATGGATTATATGCTTCTTCTTCTCATCCGGGGTGGTGGGGTCAATTGCATATCTTGAAATTGCTGGAACAACCTTGGAGCAGGCCTGTTGAAGAGGGAAAGATCCTGCACTTGAAGCTAGCGTCTTGATGATGGTTGTCATGATGCTGTCTATCTGAGGAACGATGTTCACACCATGAACACGGGCAAGAACCTCATAGAGTGAAATTGTGTACTCTCCAGACAAAGAGCCGGTTTCTTTAGTTTCAGAGACTTGGGCAAGAAAAATGGGGATAGCGTTTGAATCCAAGTCTTTAACATATGATTTCAGTGCTTTCATTGCTAATTTACGACTATCAGCATCCTTGTCAAGATTTGCCAGTTCTCTCCTTAGTATAGGACTGAGGTTCCTCCCCATTTTGACCTGAACAAACAACAGAAAAGGGTTAGCTTAGATACTGTATCACAGAACAGGGTCTAAAGATCAAATCTTTGGGGTTTTGTTTTGTGGCTAGGAATTTGGACTTCTCCAGAAACCAGTAATCATAAGAACAAAATTGATTTTTCTTAAGAAAAAGCAAATGGGTAACTCAGATATCAAAACAAACAATTGGGTATTCCCAGAAAATCAAATGTAATATACTGAAACCACCATTTCCTGGTAACCGAACATAATGCAGAAAAGAAAATGAAGTCCTGGAAAGAACAAAACTTCCAATAAATTTCTCCCCTTTTCACCATTATTTCTCAGAAACCAAACACAAACAATGAAAATGAATCAAAACATCAGACAAGACCAAAATTCTGCAATAAAAAAGTGAACTTTATGGTGAAAACATCACAGGAAGCAGAATCATTAGCAGCAGAAACAAAGGAGACGTACCTCAGAGCCCTTGCGGCTAAAATTGTTGACCATTTCTTTAACCTTCATTCTCAGTATTTA
This sequence comes from Erodium texanum, assembly GCA_036897725.1. NCBI lineage: Eukaryota > Viridiplantae > Streptophyta > Magnoliopsida > Geraniales > Geraniaceae > Erodium > Erodium texanum. The sequence goes on from JAYMSW010000086.1 coordinate 13,176, forward strand.
GGGTGTGGGTTTATATGGCAAGAAGCACAAATACAGGGAATGAGGGCGCCCCAATTCAAAGGTAAATTTGGAAAGACCAAAACAAATCAGCGCAAATTAAATCTAATCAAATCAAGAATGACCCGAAATGCAGTGAACTAATTTTTGAAACAAAAAGAAAAGAAAGGAAAGAGATGGGAGGCTCAAGAAGAGGAGCGTATAGTAGAGAGTAGAGAGGGTAGAGCTTTTAGGGTTTATACTGTCTCTTCTAGCTGAAGAGAGAGAAGGATCAGAAGCTGAACAAGTGGTTAAATTCAATTCAAATTGACTTGGTGTATTCATTCACATTTTGGATTGTCTGATATGATATGTATTTTCCTTTTCTGGACCCTTTTTAAATTTTAAATCTTTTTCTGTAATTCCACCGCTATCCCCATGGTAGGACCCCACCTGCTGCTGATTCCAACTCACAACGTTATTTATTTTGATAAAATTTTAGTGCATGTGGAGGTTGATTGCGAGTCAACTTGTTATGTTCATTCTAATTCAAACTCTAATTTTTTTATCATTAGCATTTTAATATGGGTTAAATTCATATTACATTACACTTTCAGTTCTACAAATCACTTTGATATCATGTCTTTAATTAATATCTTAATAATAAAATGATAAATTAAATTGGGATGGTCTAATTCATCTCTCTCCATTTGACCATAATACTCTTCTCTCTTCTCTTCATTCAGAAATCAAAAGTTTAAAACAGAGGAGACAAGGTCCAAGGAAGACAGGACAGAAGAGGAGCCAAATAGCATCGTACAAAAGACAGCCATGCATACATAATATTATTATTAATACAGGTGGGGTCATCTTCTCAAATCTCAACTACTGTTCTCGTCAACCTCATTTTTTTTCTTAAATAATATTTACTGAACTGTCTCCTTGAAACCCCATGAATTTATTATTATTATTCTTTCCTTATCTGTATTAAATTGCGTGGATTTTACTCAAATTCATTCAATGAGTAAACTATTGTGCATGATTGCAGCTGGCCATATCTCACCATAATATACAAGACATCTATGATCGGTATTTGAGATCCAACATCATCGATGTCATAAAATAAATTTTCATAATCAGACTAATTTTTTATTGGCATTTGATTTGTATTACTCTTCCGATGTAAACAATGTTTCTATTAAATAAGATTGGAATCAGTCAAATTGAATTAAGTTCATAGTGCTTTAAATAACTATGTGGAATGGTGAATTTATTTGAACCATTGAGTATAGGTAGCACATAATACCGTGTAGGCAGACACATTGTGTATTCAAGCATAATTATCAGCATGTTTGACCAAAAGGATTTAGAGATCTAAAACAACATTTCAAACAATACTTTTATTTATTTATTTAGAAAACATTATCCAATAATTTGTGACAACTACATGCAATAAAAATAAACCACAAATTTTTTTTTTCTATTGGGGTTATAGTGATGATATAAAAAAAATGTTGCAACATTGACAATACTTAAATGATGGCGTATACTTTTTTTGGTTAGACATTATGTCTTCAAAATGTAGCATCTTCAATGTTATTTTGTCGTTACAAAATGTGAAGGAAATTATAATTTTGGGAAAAAGTAATTAAAAAAAAAAAAAAAGGACAGCATAGAAATGTAGATCCCAAGGATGTTTAATGTGTACTCTGTTGTCTCATTACCGTTCAACAGATCTTGACTCTTGACTGACACATGACCATCACCAAATGTTCCAACTTCTTGATTCTTCAACAGCTCATCCTCGATTCTTGTGCTCTCAAGGGTAGTTTGGTCACCTCATTTTACAGTTCGTAATTGTTCTCTTTCCCGCCCTTTCCTTGTTCCCGGTCAACATTTTCAAAATAAAACAAGTCCATTTCCCGCTCTTACATATAACGGACAAATTAACTAACCATTTCCTTTTTCATTACAGGTTTTGCTTATCATCTTAATCTTAGATGAAGCTGCTTAGTTTTGTTTTGTTTTGTTTTGCTTATTACATGTTCCAACTCCAAGTTCAGCAGAACAACAACAACAACAACAACAACAATGTAACAAAACATAATCATAATTAACCAAATCGCAGCTACAGCTTATAACAGGAAATGAAGAACTTGCCTTTGGATCTTGTCATTGACAATGTGGTAGAAGCCTGCAAGTTGGGCAATACCACTTCCCTTTGAATCTTGTCTCTGGTGTCAGCCCCACGCACGTGTAATGGAACCACTCCCCTCCTTGACACTGTCACCAAATTATCAACTTCACTAATCCAAATCATTAACAGCAAATAGTTTCAACTCTTTTTTCTTCATAAATCATGATGAAAGAATAAAGAAAAAGCAGCAAAAACCACATATATAAGCCCTTAAGTATGTATTCTCTGTATATTTGTTCGTCTGACATAATCATGTACACTCACATTTTCATTGTCACAGGCAATCATATCTCCAAATGAAACCTGAAAAACAAGTGATCAAAACATTTGCAGCATAAATGAGGAAACAATCCAACAATCATAGTGAAGATAAACTATGATTTGACTTTTCAAACCAGCAATAACCATAAGTGTGGGGATTAAAGACCCTATACTTAACGTTACTTTGATTTGACTTGTAAAAACACTAATAATAAATTAACCTGATGACAAACGCAGTAGGTGGGTTCATTTGGATCAATGGGTTGCTCAATGTCAGCGGGAGCAGCAAAATCCCTTTTATGGCTTCCAGGAGGGGGCATGAGCTCAAAGTCCCTATCACGATCCCAATCCCTATCCCTGTAGTCAAACCTCTTTGACTGGGGTGTTACATATAGCAGCCTCCGCTTTTCAGTTTTAGGGACTATAGGTAATGGGGGAAGCACCGCTGGCTCATCTGGCGGTATTTTTCCTTCTGATAATATTTAGAAAGAGAAGAAACGAGTGTTAAGAAGATCAAGACTTGATAGTTTTCTGTGAGCATTGGTTAGTGTGTCTGTTTTCGTGGTTGCAGTTCACCAAAACTCTATGATATAGTGAACTGAGCTTATACTTTATGTACATCCTTACTGGGTTAGATTTATTATAATGACTGGTTAATAATGTACCTTGCTTCAGATCTTCGGCAAAGTTGTTCAGATCCTCGTCAAGTCTTTTCACATGACTGTCTATCTGAAGAATATACAAATTAGAGGAATTTCCGTAAGGACTGAAAGTCCCATGCAAAAGACAAGAATACATGAATCTAAAAGGGTAGTATATAGATTACACAAAGGGGAGAGGTTAGACGATATTATATCACATCAGATAAAGTCCTTCAGAGTCTTGATTGGATCAGTCCCCAACTGCATGAATTTTGTTTACAAGGGTAGTAGAGAAATTGATGTTTTACAATCACTCAAGTAAAAATTTAATGACAGAGAGACTTGGTGCTACCAAATGTTCAAGAAGTGTGGTTAGCCCTAAAGCTCACTAAAAAAGAATACAAACAAAAATGTCATTGCATTCATTGGTAGTGGGTGAGCTCTATACTGAATATGGTGAAGTCAAGTGCTTGAGCTTGTGGCCAGGGTTATTTCAACCTTCAAAAAAAGAGTTTGGATGGAGGTAAAGGCCATTTTTTTTTCCAGATATGTGGAGCTACTATGCAACAATGGAAACAAGAGAAAGGTTTGAATGGTGAAGAAAACACAGTCAACCTAAAAAACTACACTGGTGCCCTGAAAGAAGCTTAAGTGACTATCATAAATGAGTTAGTCAGAGACACTTTCACTTTCAGGGGAAGTCTAACTAATTCAAGGTCAGACAGCAAGATCCGATCACACAAGTTGGTTCAGACAGGGCATCTTCTAAACATTGTACAAAATTTGAATAATTTGTATCAGGGAAAGGTTTTGGTACATCACATATTCATACATTGACCCATCCAGTGCAGCCATATATATCAATAAGAATATATACAAAAGAAGCAAATCACACCCAGAATTTTAGCCATATGAACACTTGAAACACTATTTTCTATTTAGAAAATAGTTTACACTCAAATAATAAATTCTTTCCTTCTACGGGAAAAAAATCAATTATATTTTTTTTTACATATTGTTTTTGAAGAATAAAAGGTATTCCAAATTATTTCAAATTTTGTATTGCCGCTAAGCCACTGAATTACTTGGCAATGATAGTTTCTTCATTAAATGACAGTAGAAATGATACAAACATGATGCTTCCTGTTAAGAAGTGCATGTGAACACTTCTGACTCGAGGCATGAGCAGCTGTACATTTGTTCAGCTATACAATCAAGCAACTCAACACTTTTAATTCAATGAAGACTTTAGCTCATCAATGGACCATTGGGAGGCTTTGAAAGAGATAAGAGTGTCTCTGTAGTTGAAATGCAACTACATGCTTCATCAAGAGCAGAACCAGGAGATTGGCAACCAACTAAGCTCATAAATTGAAATGCAACCACAAGCAATTAAACTAAAAAGGTTCAAATATTTTAAAGAGGCACAAAAGCAAGAAACTACGGCAAAAGAAGCTTACAAGGTCATAAGCTTGTCGTGCCAACAAAACCTTCTCTGTACAAAGAATCAATGCATTGTTCTGATTTGCCTCGATATCTTTTCGCATTTTCTCAATAGCTGCCTCATCATCTTCATTATTAGAACTGTTAAAATTATTAATCCCTTTCTTGGAGCTCTGTGAAGACAGCCCCAAGCAGTACTTGGTCTGCTGCCTGGTCTGGTTTATCATAGCTTTCACCCAAAAATAACAACAAAACAATCAAAAACAGCAAAACCTAAACATGATATGCATAAATACATGAATTAAGATAAATTTTGTTTGGAGATTCATGAAGGGACTTACATAGGGATCGTTCATCGAGTTCGCGGATGGTATTGAGAAGCCTCTGAAGCTCAGCGGGCAATGTGCTTGCATCTAGCCCAATTCAAAATCACACCACAAATTAAGATCAAAGGTTGCCCCAAAAATTAATTTTGAAATGAAAATTCGATCAATTGCAATGAATCTTACACTCCAGATAATCATCCACGTAGATTCCTGTTCTTGCGATCGCCATTTTTGTTGTTGATTCGGTGATCGCAGCTTCTTCGATTTTCAGCGATGGACGGAGGAGAGGGAGAAATTCTACGTCTCTCAACAAAATTTCGACTTAGCATTGTTCATCTCGCGCAAGAAAACGACGTCGCTAGACTAATACTACGTCGTTTGAGGTACGTTCTCGATTCAACCTCTCTCTTTCTCTTTTTGCGCGTTCTCTCTTCAGCAACCAGAAAGAAGCTGGCCGCGCTCCACTCGCCTCCGGTGCTCATTTACATCCTCCATCGGTGGGTTCAATTCTGGTTCTCGCTAAATCACGACTTTAATTCCAGTAGTAGAAAACTCTCATCTGGGCTTCTTCACGTCGGGTAAATTCTGGACCTCCTCCAATTTTTGTTAGTTTTTTCTTTAATCGGATCTACTTTTCATATGGGTTTTGCTACTTTTATGTTTACTCTGGTTGTTTTTTCTTGTGGGTATGTTGGCAATTTTTGAAATTTTCTATCTTCTGTTTGCTTGGTGAGAAAATGGAGGGAATGGCCGCAAACTAACATGTTAGGTATCTGTGTTGCAGGCTAGGAGGATGAAAGTGAAGCTCTTGCGTATCCTTCTTGCAAATGTCACGCTCTTGGCTGCTCTTATGTGACACTCTTTTTTCTGAGAAATTAGATTCTAGTCTGAAGTTCTGGTTCAGGAAGATGAAATGCTTATACTGTTTGTTTCTTCAAAATCTATTTTTCTCAATAATTCAATGTTGCTTTGGCTCTTAGTTATGAACTCAATTATTAGTTTCCCAAATGCTTTAATTTTGGAACAAACAGTTTTCGCTTAACCAGATTCCTCTTCATGAACTTCTGCTGGGCTTTCTAACAGAGTAAGTCTCACTTCCATCTCATGTATATCAAATATTGTCTTGTACTACTGACATTTGGAGACTTGTATCAATCATGTTTGAATTTTAACAAGTTCATTATTAATTTCTTTGTTGAGATGGCTGCATCATGATCATGTTATCTATTGTGTGTTGTTTTCTGCTTTGCTACGGCGAGATGATGTGTAGATCTTATTTATTTTGGTTTTCAGGTGGCATGCTGTTGCTTCATGGACTTGGGATGCCCAGGATGAAACATGTGGGATTTGTAGGATGGCCTTCGATGGCTGTTGTCCTGACTGTAAACTCCCTGGAGATGACTGCCCACTGAGTAAGTTGCGTCTGTTACATGTTCAATTCATTGCTTTTCTAGCTCCAAAACAAGTGTCCTAGTTGATTTTTTTTTTGTTGCAAAAATTGAGAAACGGTGTTAGTGCTTCATTTTCCCACCATATCCCATGTGCTCCCACTTGCTAAGAGACTCATTATAACTAACTAACTCATAAAAAAATGCTCTATTGATAACTATGCATAATGGACACTTTTTTTTCCGGAACAAAGAGAGTGTTTTGTTGCCTTCTTGAATGCAGTAGTTAGTCTCTAATCTCTATTGCTTCATTTGTGAACATTGTGCTTGAATTAAGCAATTCTTGTGTTTCTTCTCTTAAAAGAGACCCCTCCTTATATCTGACAACCAGCCATGATTATTTAGTAAATGTATAGGAAGTTCCTAAAAACCATTACAGAGGAAAATCCATAAACAAATGCTTGTATCATGCCAAGAGCAAAGAAATTGATGTTATCAGCTTTCTGGTTTTGCAGTTTGGGGAGTATGCAACCATGCTTTCCATCTTCATTGCATCTTGAAATGGGTGAACTCACAGACTTCTCAAGCACATTGCCCAATGTGCCGAAGGGAATGGCAGTTCAAAGCCTGAAATAAGTTCAACTGAATACACTTCTGCATTTCATGTCTTGAGATTGTATGTACTGGTTGATGAAACTGAAGATAGCAGAATGTAAAATTTCAATCATATCTGTTGTCAGTTGTTATCTATTCATGCAACTTTAAACCCCTTAGGCATTAATTTAAAATTTTCAATTATTGTTTATTCCATTCCTTTGCTGAATGGTATACACACGGTAAATGGTAATGTGCTTTGGTTCTTAAGACAGGTAAAAGAGAAGAAGTATGAATGAATGCATATGCCTGTGCTTTGTTTTTGTAATGTTGTTTCAAGTTTGTTTTAGTTAGAGAGCGGACATATATCAAGAATAAAATGCAAGAACCAAATAAATCAAATGATATCGAAATTCAGACTAAGAACACTAACTCGACATACAATCAGAAGAAGACTTATTAATAAAAACAAATATTTCAGAATACAAGAAAGAGAGATTTCTTCCTTCTTAAATTTTGATTGTTAGATATGCAAAAAGACTAAATTTCATGATATTACTATTTGGCCCCATAAAAGTAGGTAAGCTTATCAGTGGTCTCAAACTCAGCCTTTTTAAGCTTATCCGGTTCATTTTAGGACAACGATTTTACATTCGACTACAATCATTTTTCTGTTTTCTTGTGAAGATGTGAAGAAAGAGCTCATGAAATTCAGATACTTGGTTGACATTGTTGGCAAAACTCAATCGAATGGTTCTTACTGCAACATCATCATCGTCCCTTTCTGGGTTCTTTCCATTTCCCATGGTCCATCAGTGCCTGAGCACTCCCGCTCAGCAAATCGTCTTGAGACCAATTATAAAGATCTCCGAGGTAATGCACGCCTTCTGTTTGTTAAAAGTCCTCTTCCAACTTATGCTCCATTTACTTACTTTTGTGAGTTTTGGCAACATTTCAGAGGTTTGGTGGTGGCAATCCGAATAGGTTGAATTTGAGGGGTTTCTTTAACTCAACCACTGCATATGCATTGGATGATGGGTTCTCTGTTCATGAGAGTGATGGGTATTCAAAAGGTATTAACTTTCTTCACTTGATGGAACTGCGCGGGGTCAGTCCCAATTGCAACACCTATTTATGTCTTTTAGAGGGGTGTTTGAGTTCTGGGTCTTTACTAGACTTGGAGAAGCTCCAAGGAAGGATTTTGAAATCTGGGTTTGGTGGAAAAGTTGTTTTGTGTGATCGAATTATTGATATTTATCTTGCATTTGGTGATCATGATGCCGCAATCAAGGTTTTTGATGATATGCCCAGCAGAAGTGTATGTTCTTGGAATAAAGTAATATCTTCTTTTGGTGCCAGGAAGTTCAATGATCAAGTATTGGGTCTCTTTTGGAGAATGATGGTGGAAAACGTGAGTCCTGATGAAACCACATTTGCTGCAGTTTTAAAGGCATGTGGTGGCGCGGAAGTTGGTCTTGATTACATCAAACAAGTTCATGGTAGGATGATTAGTGAAGGTTTGGGTGCTAATACTCTTGCGTGTAATCCCTTGATAGATTGTTATGCCAAAAGTGGGTTCATCGATTATGCTAAAAAGGTTTTTGATAATTTATGTGTAAGGGATGGTTTTTCTTGGGTGGCCATGGTTTCTTCTTTATCTCAAAATGGACACGAAGAAGAAGCCATTCTCTTATTCTGTGAGATGTATATAACTGAAGTCTTCCCTAGTCCTTACGTATTTTCAAGTGTTCTGAGTTCCTGCACCAAAATAGAGTTGTTCGAGTTGGGAGAGCAGCTCCATGGCTTGGTTTTCAAGTGGGGATTTTCTTCCCAAACCTTTGTATGCAACGCATTAGTTACACTTTACTGCAGGTGGCAGAACTTTGTATCTGCTGAAAAAATCTTCGGTAAGATGCAGCTCAGGGATGAAGTTTCATATAATTCACTCATTTCCGGGCTAGCTCAACATGGATTCATTGATGAAGCTCTCGAGTTATTTGGGGAAATGCAGTGTGATTGCTTGAATCCTGACTATGTTACAATTGCAAGCCTTGTGAGTGCCTGTGCTTCAAATGGGGATATTCGTAGGGGAACACAACTTCATTCATATTCAGTAAAAGCAGGAATTTCCTCAGATGCCATTGTTGAAGGTTCTCTGCTTGATCTTTACATGAAATGCTCTAATCTTAGAACTGCTCATAAGTTTTTCATTACAACAGAGAGAAAAAATGTGACTCTATGGAATTCGATACTTACAGCCTATGGTCTGTCAGGTAATACTGATGAGTCATTTCAGATGTTTAAACAGATGCAAATGGAAGGCATGTTACCTAACCAATATACATATCCAACTATCTTGAGAACATGTACATCTTCAGGAGATCTTGATTTAGGAGAGCAAGTTCATGCTCAAATCATAAAAACTGGTTATCAGGTAAATGTGTATGTAGGCAGCGTGCTCATAAATATGTATGCTAAGAATGGAAAATTAAGTACAGCTCGTGGAATTCTGAGTAAACTCACTTATGAAGATGTTGTCTCTTGGACGGCTATGATTGCTGGGTACACACAGCAAGGTTTCTTCTCTGAAGCTCTTGTACTTTTTGCAGAGATGCTAAGCCGAGGAGTTCAGTCTGATAATATAGGGTTTTCAAGTGCATTGACTGCATGTGCTGGTATTTCAGCACTCAATCAGGGGAGACAAATTCATGCTCAGTCATGTGTCTCTGGTTATGGAGGTGATCTTTCAATTGGAAATGCTCTTGTTAATCTTTACGCTCGATGTGGAAGATTAAAAGAAGCATACTTAGCATTTCAGCAAATTGATTCTATAGATAACGTTTCATGGAACACATTGATATCAGGATTTGCACAAAGTGGGCACTCTGAGGAAGCATTGCATGTTTTTGCTCAAATGAATAGAGCTGGTGTTGAAGCTAACATGTTCACATTTGGCTCTGCAGTTAGCGCGGCCGGTAATGTTGCAAATATAAAACAAGGCAAGCAGATCCATGCCATGATTGTAAAAACAGGATACAGGTCAGATATCGAGGCATCTAATGTTGTGATCTCTTTATATGCCAAATGTGGGAGCATTGATGATGCCAAGAGAGAGTTTTCTGAAATGTCCGAGAAAAATGAGGTTTCTTGGAATGCAATGATCACAGGCTATTCTCAGCATGGGTACGGGAATGAAACATTAAATCTTTTTGAAGAGATGAAACGGGTAGGTGTGATGCCAAACGATGTCACCTTTGTGGGAGTTCTTCAAGCATGTAGCCATGTTGGTTTGGTCAACGAGGGGCTAGGCTACTTTGAATCCATGAGCACAGAGCATGGCCTAGAGCCAAAACCTGAACATTATGCTTGTGTTGTTGATCTTCTTGGTAGAGCTGGCCTTTTGAACCGTGCAAAAATATTTATGGAACAAATGCCAATTAAACCTGATGTGATGGTTTGGAGAACACTCTTAAGTGCCTGTGCAGTTCACAAGAACATGCAAATTGGAGAATTCGCTGCCCATCATCTTCTAGAGTTGGCACCTGAAGACTCAGCAGCTTATGTTTTGCTATCAAATATATATGCTGTTGCAAGGAAATGGGATCTTAGAGATCAGACAAGGCAAATGATGAAGAGCAGGGGCATAAAGAAAGACCCTGGTCGAAGCTGGATTGAGGTAAACAACTCAGTTCATTCATTCTTCGTTGGTGATCGTCTTCACCCTCTTGCACATGAAATTTATGAGTATTTAGAAGATCTGAATAAAAGGGCAGCTGAAGTTGGTTACGTAAAAGACAGTTTTAGCTTTTTGAATGATGCAGAGAGAGGACAGAAGGATCCAACCGAGTATATCCACAGTGAGAAGCTTGCTATTGCTTTTGGACTCCTCAGCTTACCTAGTGCAATTCCCATATGTGTGATTAAGAATCTCCGTGTGTGCAATGACTGCCACAACTGGATTAAGTTTGTTTCTGAAGTATCAAAGCGTGATATTGTAGTTCGAGATGCTCATCGCTATCATCATTTTGGAAGTGGTGTTTGTTCCTGTCGAGATTACTGGTAAGCAAGACTTCAGATACACCTAAAATTCTCTTTAAGCCGTTTTGACCAGTTCTGCATCAATTACATAAGAAGCTGTAGAGTCTGCAACAACACAATGATCTGATGAAGTATAGTTTTAGATACTGTAACAATGCAATAGATTTAGATAATGTAACAATTTATAAGTATGATTAGATTATGACAAATATGTATCGACTGGAAGTGTAGCCTTCAATACTGTATTCATTAAATTAAAAATGTATGATTATTTTTCTTCTGAATTTTAGATTTCATGTGTAAAATAGAACATGCTTAATCTACCTTTTTCCATTGGAGCTGCTTAAATAACATGAGCAATTTCAATTCGATTTTGTATTTTTGAAGCCTTTTCAGATAATACGGTAAATACACCAGCGCGTGTAAAACAACTATGTGAAACCGGCTGCACCCGGTAAATTACGCGCCCTCACCGGCTGCATTACGAGGCTATAAATACTCCATGAGGCCTGCATAAATAACCCTTCTCAACACCTCCTTCACCGCCTCTCTTTCTCTCTTTGAGGATTTGAGACCAAAGCCTACGCATGAAATCCTCAGAAATCAAATAGAAGTTCTTTGCTTCTGTAGATCGAAAACCTATAAAACCAGCTCTCTCTTGAAAAATTTCCCTCTCTCGCTCCTCATATTCTGACCATCTTCGATCTGATCCTTCCTCCTTTTCATCGGAACCCTAGATTTCGGCCCGTATTGCAATTTTCGATTGAAAATTTTGAAATATAATCGTAAATTTGAACACAGGTGATTTAGATTTTAAAAGAACAAGAAAAGGGAATTTGTGTGCAATTTTCTGTTTGATTTTTGGACGTTGCTAAGCGAGGGAACAAAGAAGGAATGGCGGAACAATCGGTCATGGAAGGGAGCCAACCCGTGGATCTTTCCAAGCACCCTTCTGGAATTGTTCCCACGCTTCAGTAAGTGTCGATTTCTCTTCAGATTCACTGGTTTCTCTGCATAAACATGATTTTGGTCGACATTTCTGGCGATACGTTGTCTATTAAAACAAGAACTGTGCAAAAGGGTTTTTTGAGTTTGTGGGTCTTCTGATGTCGTAAATTACCAAGGAAAAATATGATCTTGTAGATAGGGGATCCGCTGAATTTCCTGGAATCTGCAATTTGATTTGATTTTGTTATTGAATGTTGAAAATATATATATCCTGCTCTGCTGAAAGGAAATATGCTTAGTAATGGTATGCGTTGCCACTGAGGATTTAGAGCATTTAAATTTTGCTTTATCCCTCACCCTATAAATTTTGCGCCCTCCAACTGATTCAGATTTTTGGTTTTCCATCGTGATGTCTGCCTAGCTTCTTTAGGTAAAAGAAAACCTTCACATTGATGCACTTTCATTTGTCAAAATTGGTTTGCCATTTGATTCTATGATACATACTTGCATATTGCAACACTTCAGGGAACAATCAAAGGAAAGCTTTTATAGTTAACCTATGTTAAATCATGCAAAGCCATCACATGTGTCACACAGGAGACCCCATTTTAAGGAAAACTGTGGGAAGTTGGGAATCTTGGAGCGTGCACCTACTAGTTATTTGCTAGCCTGAACCCAATGTTTGGTGCTGGTAGTACAAAAGTTCTATCTCACTTGGTAGCTGGATGTCTTTATTAAAACACCTTTCCCAAAAGATTTAGTTGCCCATGTTTGTACTTTAACAGTGTTGTGAATAAATGAATGACCAACTTGTTTTGCTCTTATGTTTAAATTTGAGAAACTATTTACCAGTCTTTTTGAAAATATATAAAAAAAACTGTCCAGGATGATCAATTTAAATTATTAGATTAGTCTAAGTAAATTTACAAGTCTAGTCTGTTTTCTATAGTTAGTCCTTTTCCTATTTTCACGTAGGTCAATTTCCCATACAAAGCGATTTGTCCTTGTACCGAACCATCTAAGAATAAAATCTACTCACTTCTAGTTGAAAAAAAATAATAGAAATTCTGATTTGGGATTGTGTAGAAACATTGTATCCACAGTCAATTTGGATTGCAAGTTGGAACTCAAGCAAATTGCCCTGCAAGCTCGGAATGCAGAATACAATCCAAAGGTATGTTGCGGCTTCTTCACATTTGACTAAATGATTTGTTCAAATGCCTGAGCTAGTTACAAATGGATTTTGATTTGTTTTTTTTTGTGTAGTTACTGTCTTTCTCTGAAACGTTTTGTAGATCGAATCCTGTAATTTGATGCTTATATATGGGTTTGATATTATAGCCTGTGCCTTGTGTGTTTTGTCATTCCTAAAGTGTGGTCTTTTTTCTCAGATTGCTAACATTTTACAATGAAATGCTTACACAGCGTTTTGCTGCTGTTATAATGAGGATAAGGGAACCAAAGACGACAGCTTTGATTTTTGCCTCAGGAAAAATGGTAAGCTTCTACTCCGTAATGAAATATCTATTGTTGGTGGAACTGCTACTTTGTAGTCTTAGAAGGTTTGGGCTTTCGGTTTACATGTCTTCAGCTGGTATTTCTGTAGTTCCCTGGGTGGTGGAATTGCTGGAACATATCATAGTGGACTAGGATTTCCTTGTCATAACCTTTGTTACTTGTATTGCCATTAGTTCCTGTTTTCTACTTCTAGTTTGTTTCCCATTCATTGTGTTGGTTTGTTTGTTATACCCTATGTCAAGCGATCTATACATAAAGTATTGTCAATTTTAAATAAGTCCATTATGCCAAATTAATTTCTTCGGAATGGAACCATATAAGCACGATGGTTGGTATATGTTTGGGACAATATTTTTACCATCTTAGCTATACTTTTTTGCACTGATAAATCCCTTCTATTTTAGGTCTGCACTGGTGCCAAAAGTGAACAGCAGTCAAAACTGGCAGCAAGAAAGGTACGAGTTACTTTTCAAGATACTTGTTCTCCATGCAACCTTTTTTAGGGCTAAATTTCTTGTCCACGGATGAAACTAGGGATGTTTTTCAGCTGCAATGGACAGATTGATGCTAGGGGCCAATTTTAACGTTTATATAATAACAATAATATTTATGTAGTTAATCTGTCAAGTAAGTATCAACATTTCTCTGACACGTTATCTATGATTTTAGTATGCAAGAATCATCCAGAAGCTTGGATTTGCTGCTAAGTTTAAGGTATCTCTCTCTCTCTCTCTCACACTCACACACACACACACACAGGTACATGCACCACTACAACCCCAAACATGTGCTCATGTGCAGTTTGGTCAGTTACACATATTATTACTTCGCTTGAACTCTTTCACCTTTTTCTGTCTCTATAGGACTTCAAAATTCAGAATATTGTAGGTTCCTGTGATGTTAAATTCCCAATCAGACTTGAAGGTCTTGCATACTCTCATGGTGCCTTTTCAAGTGTAAGTACTTGCTTTATGTCAAGTTCATTGCCTCAATGTGGAAAGAAAACATATATAGTGCTCAAACCATTAATGGTTTTTTTTCTCACTCTTGTTGTATTATTTGTTGGCAGTATGAACCTGAGCTTTTCCCTGGCCTAATATATCGAATGAAGCAGCCCAAGATTGTCCTCCTTATTTTTGTTTCTGGAAAAATCGTGCTTACAGGGGCCAAGGTGATTTAATTTACCCTTTGCGTTTTTCATCTTCTATTTCTTATTTGCATGTTGCTGATTGGAGTTAACTGAACATCAATGTTCTTTGATGATGACCAGGTGAGAGAGGAAACATACACAGCCTTCGAGAACATATACCCTGTCCTTACAGAGTTCAGGAAGGTCCAACAGTGACTGTGGCTGTTGAAGGACTGTGAATATACAACAATGTCAATGGAGGGTGTTTGCAGAACTGATAAAGTTAGGAGTTGATTGGGTTCATAAATTGAGGCCTAGATGGAAAAGACCTAATTGCCTTTCATTTTTTTCTTGGTTACTGATCATGTACTGTACTTGGTGGATTTTGGTTATTAATTCACAATTCCATTTTTGGCTGCACCATACCTAAGCTTTTTCTTTCTCTCGCTGTTGCCAGTCTCATACTGTCAATTGGTAAGTGTGTTGAGTCATAGTATTAAAAAACACGTTTCTTTTCTAATTAGTAATGATCGAATTTATTCCTTTAGTACTAAAAAAGTTGTAAGAAAAACTGAAGGATATGAGGATGCAGAAAATCTCCTTTTACAGTATACTCAATCAACTTGTTAATATTTGAAAATCTAAGTATGAGAGAATTAGATTTTATTTTATTTTAAATACAGAAAAATGTGATATTTCCAAATATGATTGCAAACTTTGGAGGGAAAGATCGACTGTTCCTGTTTACAGGAAAATAAAGTGGTTACACGTGCTTTTATGGGAGGGTAGGTATGGGAAATTAAAAAGAGTGAAAGGGGTAAATCTGTCATTTGGTAATTAGGCCATGGAGATATTCATAGTTGAAGGAAAACATGTGTGGCAACGGTTCATTCCGTGGAGTGTGTGATTTTCTTTTATTTTCCTTCCAAGAAAAAAAGAAATGATTTTTTCCTCAGAACTGTCCGAAATTTGAACAAAAGAAACAACGTAACTTGCAATTTTAGTGGGAGAGGTGATCAAGGATCAGAAGTGTTGATGGCTCAATTGACGACGAACGGACGGTTGAAGTTGCTGTGCAGCAGCGAGGGTCTGGGAGTCTCATTCCGGCCCGACCCAAAAGACCCATTTCACTTTAAGCTCCTTAGCAATGGCTCTGTTCAGCTCCATAAGCGCAAATTCAAGCTTCTGGGTTCCTCAAGGCTTCACTCTTCTTCACCTTCTGCTTCACGATCCCCAGATCAGATCAAACATTCTGACGCTGAGGAGATCTTAGACGCCAATGATGTTGAGTTTGAGCCTGACGAGTTGTCTTATTTCAGAGGCCTTGTCTTAGATCTCTCGTACAGGTGTGCTTCTAAGCTTGATACCAAGTTCTCTAAAAAAAATTCCCTTTTGTTTAAAGTTATTTATATTTTTCTTAGGTTAATGTTTGGTTGACTGCGTTGACATCTTCAGACAATTTTCTAGTTTTTGCTGTTTACCATGGTTTTAAGTTGGTGATTCTGTAGCGCCCATCATCAATTTACTTATGATTATTTGTAGGCGTCAAATTTGCTTAAACAGGAATCATATTAATGATAAATAATTGCTGGCAGAAGTATCATGAGTCAAGTCTGCAATCTGCTTAAGTAACAATTAGCTCATACTTATTAGACGGGCAAGTAACAGAAACAGTTACTGGAATTGCATTAGTAAGTTTCAGAGAAGGTCAAGTAGCTCTTGCGGTTAAGTCAACCATAAACACTTTGACTGCAATGGATCATCTGTTCCTGAAGATGGGTTCCATTTGGTGGTTCTCGTACCATCGTATGTCATAATTTCTGGTTGTAGAGAGTTTAAGGGAAATCCAAATGATACAGGATGTGGCATGAAACCTTTTCAGATTGTTTGATTTGATTGTGCCCACAAGTTATTCATGGTTTCCGTTTTGACATCTATTGATTTATGTACCATTCTTGCGTCTGCCTTGTGTTGAATGGAGGCAGATTGGTTAGTTTGTGTGTTATTTTCTCAACTTTAATGTTATCAATGATCAAGAAGCTGAAGCTATTGAAACAAAACTTTTGCATACTCCTATCCCTTAAGACAGGCTTAAGTGGCTTCAATGTGTGCTGTATCTTTATGTTTTTCTCTGTTATATTCATCAATCCCCGCCACTCTGGAAAATAAAAGGCAAGGAGGAAAAGAAATTGAATCATGTATTAGGTTTTATTTATTGATGTTGGAAGTGCATGAATTCTCCTCTTTCCTTCTCGTTTCTAGCTTCTACCTTATATAGGAGAATTTCCATGGTCATTTGCTCATTGCTTGGTTATTTTGTCATGAACCAGGCCAGTCAATATTGTCTGCTGGAAGCGTGCCATATGTTTGGAGTTCATGGAGAAGGTTGGTCTAATGTAGTTACATATTCATGCTAAGTGCATCCTGAACAATAATAGCAGTGTGTAGTTCTTAGGTTTATACTCTCAGTTATTTTATTTATTTATTTTTTACAGGCTGATGTGTTGGAATATTACGAAAAGACTGTAAATTCCCCAAGTGGATCCTTTTATATACCAGCAGTCTTAAGGGTATGCACTTAAGGAGCTCTCTAGATTAATCTTGGTTTTGTATATTTTAACTTCACTTCTTGGGCTCTATTGTTGTGTTTGCTTACATCCGTATAAATAAGCAGAACACATTTTCTTCTTCTTTCCTCTGTAAAATGCTTACAAATCTTTTTTCCTCCAGATCAGTTGAATTTGCCATGTCATTTGATCCTTTCAGGTTCAACAACTACTGAGAGTTGTTAAGAGAAAAAGAGTTAGAAGGACTGTTAGTCGTCGAGAGATACTACAACGTGATCATTATACTTGCCAGTAAGTAATCTTTAAACCAAACTCTTCATTCAACTTAAACTTTTCATTAGCAGCAGAATGTCTTAGTACCGTCGTCATGGACTCGTTACATTACATTTTAAGTTGTGTGCTGACATATTTTTTCTCTCTCTTTCCATAGATATTGTTCTTCAGTTGAGAACTTAACCATTGACCATGTTTTGCCGGTTTCACGAGGTGGAGAATGGAACTGGGAAAATCTGGTAAGACAAATTACAGCTACAAGTTATTACTGAAGTTGATAGACTGCACACTCTGAGTTTTGATGATTTACTTACTCTGTGTTTCACTTTGACCTTCTGATTTTTCATATTTATCTTATTATTCTCTAGGGAGAATTGCAAAAAAGTACCCTGAGTTATTCACTTTTTGCAAATCATAACCCTCTTCTTTGATAATTGCAAAAAGAGCCTTGAACTTGCCTTTTTGTTGCAATTTGTGTATATTTGTTTCAAAATGATGATTTTACCCTTCAAAATTAATAAGTAGGAAAAAAAAAAACATAACTGTCTTCCTCTTCGTACGTCCAAAGAGGAAGAAAATTATGGGAGGTGAAAATTCTGGATTTTTGTTTTTTACTTATTATTTTTTAAATATAAAATTTCAAGGGTAAAATCGTCATTTTGAAATAAATTTACACGAGGTACAACAAAAAGGGAGGTTGAGAGTTACAATTTGCAAAAAGTGGGCACCTCAAGGTACTTTTTTTCTTTTTTTTTTTTTTGCAATTATCCCTTTTTTTTAACAAGGAATCGTATCAAAGGGTGAATTACCTCTTGAAAACAATAGCTTTACCCTGTTCTTTTACCATGAAAGGTGGCAGCATGCTTCAAATGTAACTGTAAGAAAGGTAACAAGACTTTAGAGGACGCAAATATGGAGCTGCTTAGGCCCCCCAAGGTACAATTCCAGCTTCCTACTTAGTTTGGGTACTTGCAAACCTTTTGGCCATAAACAGGCACTATAACAATGAGAGCTATTGCAATGCTAAAGTATAATTATCTTTTTAGCAGGCACCGAAGGACGAGTTTGAAGTATTTGCCATACCCCTAACAAAAGAGACGTTGAAGAGGATGAAGGCGAGAAATGGAACCCCTGTAGAGTGGCGCCAGTATTTACCTTGAAGGACTTCAGGTGAATTTGGAGTGAAACTGATGCATATAGTGTACATTGATGTGGTTTACAGTATTGAATTTGGAGTTGCTCATGGTTCTCAGGCTTGCTAAAAGCACCTCTGAATTGGATGCTTATAATAATGGCTCATGTAAATGTTCTGATTTTCTTTCTCTTTGCCTGAGGAATTGTAAAATAATTATATCCATGTGGAACAGCTCCTGTCTGATCAATGATAAACACCCTCTTCTCTCTCAGATTTGACTCATTTTTACTGCACAGCTTCATTTTCTGGACCAATTCTGCTATAATTTTCATCTATTTTAATTAATATTGAGAATTCACTCTACCCTAAATTTAGTAACTTCATTTCAAAAACATGGTTTAAGGGAGAAATATCGAACTAATTACACAGTTCAGTTGTGATTTTATTGGAATTATAGAGAATGGAACATATAATTAGAATATCACAATGATTGTACTCACAACAACACCAACTATGAGAAAAAAAAATAGTTTCAGTAATAAGGTACCTTGTATTTTTTACCTTTGTCCAAGTTTTTGTAGTATAATTCAGTTGCGGCATAATGTGTAAAACAATTGTAATATCTAGAACAATATGAATTATCACTAATTGTAGAATATCAATGTGTCAACATTCAGTAGTACTGAAGTCCAATTAGAGCATCCTTAGTGGAGCGTCTGATGGCAGCTTTGGATGACAGCTTCTGATGGCGGTTATGTCTGTTA
>JAYMSW010000087.1:0-32321 GCA_036897725.1 Erodium texanum
CCGCCGCAAGTTACGGCGGATTCGACTGGGTGAATCCACCACTGTGGATGCTCTAAGGTGTTGTCTTAGGAAACTTAAAAATTATTAATTTATCGATTAATTAATATCACTATAAAAATTAATAAAATATCACGGTCCCGACATTATTAATTTAGAAGTTTTACTGTAATTCAAAAATGTGTGGGAATTTTTTGATTTCTACTGAACCCCAAAAGCTATCAAGCTCAAGCCAACCATAATCGGATCAAGGACATCGAGTTCAGATTATTTTGTCACCCGTGACTACTTCTAAAGCACAACCTCAAAGTTCATGATTAAAATTCCCTACAAACTTACAGAAAGAAGATTAGGTAGGAGAGTGTTGTACAAGAATACAAAGTTACATTGACACAAGAACAAGGAGATGCAATTTCATTTTCTGGCTTAAAAATATAAAGAAACAAAAACAATGTTCTAAGTTCTGCTAAGCATCCAATGGCAAGCTTTTCTTGTGCCTACCATGTCTCTCCTTGGCCTTCTCCATCTTCCTTCCGCTATCATTCTGATTGCTAACCGAACCCTCCTGGGCGCTACACATCTGGGACTTGACCTTAAACCCGAACTTCCTCGATACATTGCCCCACGTGCTCGAACCTTTGACCCGACCCAGCTTCTCAATCTCCTCCTTCATGTTTGAGCACTCCTTTTCAAGCTCATTGACCCGCATCCTCATGTTATCCATCCCCACCTTCAGCACCTGATTCTCTCTCACTGTGTTTGTCCAGCCTCCTTCATTGGAGTCCACAAGGCCACTTCTCAGCTGCCTCGATCCTTCCAGATTGTCAGAAACCAGAAAGCACCCGGCAATTGAGGTCCTGAGCTGAAGCTGCTCGAAGAAGAGGACTTGAACTACAATTCGTAGGGGCAGCCTCTCGTTCTGGGCTGCGTGTGTGCATGCTTCCAAGGATAGCTTCTGGCAGTCTATAAGTCTGCATAACTCTTCTCTTTCAGATTCTGTCAACCATGGGTGTGACTGCAGGTTTTCAACAACAGGAAAATCAGTAAAAGCTAAAATCTCGGCATATATGTGCCCAATCTAATATCATGTTTCTCTCTAATATCCTAAAACAATGATCCATTTAAGGCTGTGTTTATTTGTTTGCCAACTGTTCTGATCGTCAAAAGATTTGAATACAACGATGTAATTTTATAGCCGCCCATCATAAAAAAGGGGTAACTGCAAAAGCTGACTGTATGGTTTGCACTTTTTGCAAGTTGGTACCATCTTCTAAAAACTGTTGCAAGTAGGTACAGTGAACAATTTTTATTTTGCACCGTTAATAACACCATTAAAATTCAAAGGAGAAGTCTAAAATACCCCCTTGGAATAATAAAATTTAATACTCAAAATATTTAGAGAAAAAAGTTTTTTTTTTATTCAAGAAAAGTTTTTCTATATTTTAGAAGAGAAGTTGAGATTTTTTTTTTCATTCAAGGGCAAAATTGGTTTTTAAAAATAATGGGGAAGTCATGTGACCAGATTTACTCTTTTCCATTAAACATAACTGACAGTGCAAAAAAATTACTGTTCATGGTACCAAGTTGCAATGGTTTTTAGAAGACGGTACCAACATGCAAAAAGTGTAAACCACAATCAGTTTTTGCAATTATCCCTAAAATAAAGTAGCTTTTTTATGAAGAAAAAAATCAAAACGTTCATACCTTGAGATAAATGTCTATAGCACGATATAAACCATCATCCAAAGGTCTAGCGTAGTCAGGAACAGCAGTTGCAAGAGACTGAAACTTAGGCAGCTTCAGATTGATATCAGGGGCAACTTCTGCAAGATATCCATCAATCAATTTGGCCACCATTGTGATCGGCGTAAATGAAGGCGACCCGATCGAGTGGCCATCATCGACTGAACATGGGGAGGCCCCACCACTGATCTGATCCATGGCAAGAAAATGTTCAAGAATCCTCTGCACACACTCAACATTATAAAGTGTCTTCATGGAATGAGACATATTGGGCATCAACAGATCTTCAAGTGCTGCTTGGTCAAGCTGCATCCCAATCCTCTTCTCTAAATTCGATATGCATGAGGGGCTAACTTGTAAAATCACGGCAGTTCGGAGTAATCCGAACAAGAACTTTGTTGAAACTAAGCCTTTTTGGATTGGAAGCAACCTGTCAATCTCTTCAAGCAAAAGCTTCTGATCTTCTTCAGATGGTGGGGCCCCCAAAGCCACAGTTGTGCCCTGACGCCTATTCAACCCAGGGAGATACTTCTTGGCAAAGACGGTGAGGGACCCCGCAATAATCTCACCTTTAATACCACGACCTTCCATAACAGACATCAACCTCTTGTAAAGAGGCAGACTCAAAGTCGAGACATCCTTGTACCACCAATCCGGGCTTGACGTTTTGGGTCGGGCCCCCGTGTTTATCCCATTCCACAAAACACTCCCACCTGGGCTTTGCATAGGCCCACCACGCTCCACAATGGGCCACCCAAATAGATTTGGGTCCGTAGATGCCTTCATGGCTAGCGACTCGATGCACCTCTTTGTAATGCCGAGCTCTTCGGCGAATGGAAGAATATCAACATCAGCACAGCTCTGAAGTGCCTTTAGAGAGTCGGTCCAATTCTTGAGCACTACCTGGTTGAGGAAGGTCTCGGTCTGCATAATTAGATTGCCCTCACCATATTCCTCAGTCATTTCAAGATGCTCAGCAGTACACTGGAGATGCACAACGTTTGAGGAAGTGAGTTCAAGCTTCACTCCATAGCAAAACTTAGCCACTAGCTCAAATGTTTTGGCCCCACCGGGGATGTCGGGGATATTGATCAAGCATCCTTCATCCGCCTCTTCCGATACTTGTGCAATCAGCCTTTCCATAACCCCACTTCTGGAGAGCAAAGGGAACTGCATTAAATGATAACTGAAATCATCAAATGTTTCAATGACACATAATGCAGATAGGTCTTAGCAATTACAGAGGTTGGTTGACCATTAAATATCTTAGTTGATCATATAAAAGAGGCATGCACAACAATATCGAGCAGGTGAGAGTTAAAATATTACTGGAGGATTAAAATTAAGTGAAAATTTGCACCATTAAAGAAGCATTACCTTGTGAAGATGGAAAGACATTTCCTCAACTTCAACTATAATATCGCTAGGAAGGCCAGTAGTACAGAACCTGTGATATCAAATTTCACGAAATCATGCGAAAATCCAAGATTTGAAACATCTAGGAATTTTTTACGAATCAATCACATCCAATGAAGGTTTATGTAAGAATCTAGAATCTATTAGCTGAAGGGTAAATAAAAATTTATGACACCAATCAAATGATCTAATCAAAGAGCCATAATGATGACCAAACTTCCAACAACTCTTTGCTGATCTATCGTCCTAGTTAATTGAGGAAATCCTCAAGGTCACATGCTATCTCACCAAACCAGCATCAAAATTGAAGACCTTTCACCTAATGCCAACTCATCAGCTTTGACATAATGTCAACACTCACAACATCACATGAAGGTCAAGTCAATGAATCCATAAGCAATTAGAGGAAGAACATAAATGTGAAAGCAAATTTCTAAACAGTTTTGTCAAATTATGGATCATATGCAAGTATCACACCAGTCAGATGGATTAGTACTTAACTTCTTCCAGTTAGAGAAGAATACAAAAGATAATTTGAACTTGGGGTCCCATTGCAACAAAAAGGTGAGAATAAAAACCAAAAGACCATTCAATTTAATTATCAGTCACAGAATGTCACACTATTTGATTAAGAAAAGTAAACTAGAGCGATCGGATTGATTACTTACCAGGCCTGTCCTTGCCTCTTAAAAGCATCAGTTTTGGACCCTAACTTCACAGAAGCCATCCTCTCAGAATACAAGCAGAGTGAGAAGCTTCAGGAACACTGAAAATCCTGAATTTCACATTTCAAACCAAATACATTCCTTAGCTCATGGATTTCACATTTCAAGACAAGAGTGGTTCCATAAATAGAAACACAAACCCAGTAGAGAGATTGTGCCTCAAATAAGTACTATAGAACCAATATATTGATTTCCAGAAGAACTGTGAAGTAAAGCACCAACCTTTAAGTTTCTCAAGTGAAAGCCTTCTCTGAAACCTTGAAAACCCACAACAATGCAGCTGCTTCAAACCCTCAAAGAAGATAAACTGCACAAACCCACTTGATTTGCAAGCAAATCTGCCCCAAATTCAATGGATCTCTCCAAAAAAGGAACAATTTTGAGCACACCCAGAACCCTAAAACCACTCCAGTAATGCAAAGCAAACCCACTTCAGAAAAACAAATCAAATCCAAGGCTAAAACCCGAAAGAACTGAAATTTCCTAATCAGACACCATTTTAGGTCAACCCCTCCAAACTCTCTCTGCCCCTCAGAACCACACCCAATTGCTCAGCCAAAAAATAAACAAGGAAGATTCCCAAATTCAGACCTATATGGGACACAAGAGACCAAAACCACTCATACCCAACACAAGTTTGGCAGCGTTTTGTGCTCCCTAGGCCATAAAATAATGTCTGAGAAAAAAAAATTCTAGATGCAAGACTCACCAGCCAGAGAGCCTGAAAAGAAAGAACTCAACTCAGATAATTAATGGCTGTTCCCAGAGAGCCCCACTCTTCCATATCCATGCATGTGGATCATTATTTTGGCTTGAAACATACTTATTACAGTGCTAGAATCTAGCCAATATTAAAAGCCAAAAGAGAGAAGAAAAAAGAAACATTAAACAGTAAAAGCATACCTAGGATGTTTTTGTATTTATTGAGGAATTTTAGTTTAATGACATGCTTGAAAAGTAACAGCTATCTGTTTATCTCCAGCAAGGCCATGTGTGGATCCACTATTGGGATTATTATTGGAGATGGATTATTATGAAAAGTAAATCAAAATAAAAAGAACAAAATTGATGTTTAGAATTTAGACAATGTTGTAATGATGTTGCTTGCCCTTTAGGAAACGTTATCATTCTCTATTACAACGTGGGCCTCGAGACCACCTCGGTATAAGCAAAAGCAAATTTACATAAATAAAATAAATAAACTTGCTCGAATTCTTTCAAACGGCGTCGTACGAGAATCAAGAACAATAAGAACATGATTGGAGAGACGCAATTATCGAAGCGTGATACCCGCCAAATGTAAGCCCATATCTCTCACTGTCAAAAAGGGAATTTGGGCTTTTATAACTTCTGTTTTGGAATGGGCCGGGCCCAAAGCAAGGGAGATCCAAATAAAACATAGGTCTAGGGGCAATATAGTCTTTTCTTTATACATTTTACAGGAACGTGTCTTTAATATAATAAAAAAATTACATTTTCAGTAAAGAACAGTTTTTAAATATATTCTCTTATGTAGTTCTGTGTTAATGTAAACAGCACCAATACAATTTTCGTTTTTGTTTTGAAACTTTGCTTTGGATGCTCCTCATCTTTGTTGGGTCTGGAGCTCATGATTCTTATCCTTGGCTTTTGGCCATTGATGGTCTGTGGTTGCAAGGTATGAGCTTTGTGGGGTTGTTGGTGGGTAAGGGAAGCACTTGAGAAGAGTGGGAGTGCGGCTTGGCTTCTTGTTGTATTCAGAAGTTTCTCATTCCTGTGTTAAGGCTCCTAATGCATCAGAGCATCAATTGTTAAATACCCATCTCTTGTTTTTTTCTGTTGTTGCAGCAAAGACCACACAGCACAAACAGTGAGTCTCTCTCTCTCTCCCTCCCTCCCTCTCCCTATATCAGGCCATTGCTTTTCCTTGTTTTTTCATGTCCCTTTCTATCAACGCACTTGGTCTCGCCTTTTCTGCTTGACCCGCATGCATTTTCTTCATCTTTTCTTGCTCAGCCTTCTGTAATTTGTTGATTTCTTCATTGATGGAGCCACAGGTTTTTTTTGTGTGTACCTGTTTTCCTTTTTTTTCATTGACAATGCTTGCAATGTGGTGAGTACTGCTTTTGTAGTTTCTACATCGGTTTTTGTTCGAGAAAAAGTAAGGGGGTGTATTTGGGAAAATGGTAGAGGCTGTTCCCAGCTAAAATTTTCCAGATTCGGATTTTGAGATTTGGATCTTGGTGCCCTTCTTCCCTGTTCAATATGTTTTTTTTTTGTCTGTAAGTGGATCCAGGTTACGATCATCTGATAATTAGCTTTAGGATCTGTGAAGGAAGGTGTTAATATTTGTGGGTTTGTGTAATGGATGGAATTTTTGGAAATGGGTCTTTGTTTTCTATGGATTTCTGAGGTTTTTGGATTAGCTCAAGTTAAAGTACCTGCAAATCTTATGTTCTGTTGTGATAGTTATTTGAGCTGAAGGGAATCATAGAACTGGTCCAGCTGAGGAATTTGGAATGAAGTGCTACTACTTTTGTTGATGGTCCAGGCCTAGAAGCACAAAGCTGAACCTGCAATTTTGGTTTTGTTTCATTGTTGAAGTAAATCTCTCGTTTGCTGACTCTATTGTTGGAGGATGGGCTGTGTAGCTTCCACCATTGATAAGGAAGGGAAGGTGCAGATCTGCAAGGAGAGGAAAAAACTAATGAAACAGTTGTTGGAGTTTAGAGGAGAATTTGCAGATGCTCAATTGGCTTATATGAGGGCACTGAAGAACACTGGAGTGACCCTCCGGCAGTTCACTGATTCAGAGTCATTAGACCTTGAAATTACTCAATATAGTGAAGCATTGCCTCCTTCACCACCTCCCGCTTTACCTCCTTCCCCTCCACCACCACCACCCTTTAGCCCTGAGTCAAAGAAATTTACTAGCAACCCAACAAAAGAGGTTGATGAAATTGTCCAAGAAGAAGAAGAAAGCTCGGAAGTAGGAGAGGATGATGATGCTTGTACCCCACTTCCACCTCCAGATCCAAATACACCTTGGAGCTCTTGGTATCTTGTTGAATCATCTTCTAAACAAGGTGAGAAGATTGAAGAAACAACTTGCCAGGTTGAGGAAGAAAATTGGGCAGAGACTCACACAGAATTTGAGGAAGAAAGTTTAGCCAAGAAACCTTCTAGCTTGCTTGCTAAGAAACTTCAAAGCCCGGCTTTAGTTGAAGATAATATGTCTATGGTGAGCTGGTGCACTAAAGACAACACAGAGGTGGCTGTGGGGCGATTTAAGAGCAGGAAGACCTTGGATGGTGTTGTCAATGAGTTGGATGATTATTTCCTGAAGGCATCAGCTGGGGCTGAGGAAATAGCTGTTCTAATTGACATTAATGGCCATGCTTCTCTTCCACTGAACATTAAAGAAAGCAAAAGTAAGTACTAGTTCCTTTCAGCAATATATAACTTATCCGAGTTCCCGTAGTTAAGTCCATAATTGATTAAGTTTCTTAAGAAACTTTCATACGTTTCTATTTGCAGGGAAGAGAAGTCATTCTGCAAAAGTTTTCAGTGCATTGGCACGAAGCTGGTCTTCAAGGTCCCTTCAGTTTTCAAGGGACTCTTTTGATGTTAGTGTTCCTAGAGAACCATGCATGCCAGGAGCTCATCGTATTACACTTGAGAAGTTATACGCTGAGGAGAAAAAGCTCTATAAGGAAATGAAGGTAATTATGGTATTTAAATTAAATTATCTAGCCAAGTCGTGCATGAAAAGTTAAGACTAATCTTTACTTGGGGTAATAAACTCTTGTTGAATAATGAATATGATCCTTGTTTCCCTATAGTTCTCACTGATTGATGCATAGGGTAGAGGCCAGTGTCATAAAGTATAAATGATTACTAATTTCTTCTTCTTTCTTGATTTTCTAATTGTTAATATGTTTTCTACTTATCCTTGTGGACCTCATCTCTCACTGGTGGTAATTCTAAATTGTGCAGGACGAAGAGACAACAAAGTTGGAGCTCGAGAGAAAATCTTTGTTACTGCAAAAACTAGAAGATGAAAATCATGACTTCAGCAGGACTGAAAAGACTCGACTGAGTGTTGAGACCTTGCAATCTGAGGTTTTGTTTCTTCAAGAATCAATACGTAGAACATGTAAATCTATACTGCAGCTTATTGATGAGGAGCTGCATCCTCAGCTAATCGCATTAACTTCTGGGTATGAGTCATGAACATTAGTATTAATAGAAGTGTACATCATTTGATATCATAGTTCTGTTCTCACATCTATTTATATTTGTCTTCAATTTTTCTATAGGCTGATGCATATGTGGAGAACGATGTATGAGTGTCATCAAGTGCAGAATCATATTTCAAAGCAGATGAAGCATCTAACCAATGATCAAAACTTGAACCCAACAACCAATTATCATCGTCAGGCCATTGGTCAGCTTGAAACCGAGGTCACTAATTGGTGCGATAGCTTCAACAAGGTTGTTAAGTCCCAAAGGGACTATGTGAGAACCCTCTGCAGGTGGATTCAACTCACTAGCGGTCTTGGGGATGATCAACAGCATAGTTGCTCTTCTACACTTCATGCTTTTTGTGAAAAATGGCTGCTCTCCCTTGACAAGTTACCTGATAAGGTACTGATTTTATATGTTTATGTTCTTGATTTCACTAAATTCTTCTACTTGTAAGTCATTTATGTCAGGGATAATTTATGGTGAACTATACGCTTTTGCACTTAATTATCCCCAACTTTAAACTTTCACCCAAAAAAATGCACACAGCTCCTTTTCACCAAAAAATGACGAAAATGTCCTTGACCCTAATCTAAAAAAAGACTTCATAACTACCAAAACAGTTTGATTAGACATAGAAAATGGTTGAGTAGATGCAAAAAGTCTTCTTAAAAGATAAAACTATTAAAAAGACAAAAAATGGTGTTTTTTGAGATTAGGGTCAAGGGTATTTTTGTCATTTTTTTGCGAAAAGAGCTATCTGCAATTTTTTGGAAGTTTAGGTAATTGGATGTAAAAGTTGGGGATAGTTAAGTGCAAAAGGTATAGTTCACCATGGCTATCTGCAATTAACCCTTTATGTTAATATGATGAACACAAAAGAACTTCTAGCCTCAAAAGCATTATTTATGCTAAAGTCCCATGTTTCACTTATATGGAAGTACTCTCTCAACTCCAACTTTGTTGTTGTGGTGTGCTTATAGGTAGCCTCGGAAGCTATCAAGAGCTTGTTGTCTGCCATCAACTCCATATTCTTGCAGATGGTAGAGGAACACAACCTGCAAAAGAAATCTGATAAGCTTGAGAACAGGTTGCAAAGAGAGTTAAACTCGCTAACTGAGATGGAGTATAAGCTTGAGTCGAGCGTGGTTGGTGTAGAATCAGCCTCCCATTTGAGCCCAAAACATCCGGTATCAATCAAGCGTGCCAAAACTGAGGCCTTAAGGAAAAATGTGGAATGTGAGAAAGAGAAATATGCAAGCTCTGTGCAGGTAACTCGAGCCATGATTTTGAATAATCTGAGAGCAACCCTCCCCAGTGTGTTCCAGGCTTTAATGGGGTTCTCTAATGCTTCCATTGAAGCATTTGAGGTCATTCTTAATCAGGAAGAACCAGCTAATGGCTTTGATGATGGATTGGGAAACTTGAATTGTTCAGATGCAAGTGTAATGGTGACTTGACTGAGTTTGTCTCTGCGCCCTTGGCTTTTGCTGGTCTGTTATGCAAGTTCATATGGTGATGATGTTGATTAAATAGTAAATTCGTGTATATTGGCAGATACAAATGCTGAGGTTAAAATCTTGAGAAATTTGATTTTGAAGCTACAATGTTGCTGTGAGAATCTGTATTAGAACATACCGAGGAGTGCTTGTAAACCAAATGGAAATGAAGTTTGCCAATTTGATTCTAAGT
Organism: Erodium texanum; assembly: GCA_036897725.1. Lineage (NCBI taxonomy): Eukaryota > Viridiplantae > Streptophyta > Magnoliopsida > Geraniales > Geraniaceae > Erodium > Erodium texanum. The sequence goes on from JAYMSW010000087.1 coordinate 9,798, forward strand.
TTGCTTCATAACAGATTAAATGGATAATTGTAGGAAGAGTACGGTTGAGGTATTCACAATAGCTCTCAATGCCATGAACTTACTCTTTTTTTTATTACAGTTTATGTAAAACAATTTTATCCTTCAAATTATAAATTTAAAAAATAATAAGTAAAAAAAATCCATGATTTTCACCTCCCTTAATTTTTTCCTACATCCAAAGAGGAAGAAAATTGTTTTATCAAAAAAAAAAAAAGAGGAAGAAAACTAAAGGTGATGGAAATCCTGGATTTTTGTTTTTTGCTTATTAATTTTTAAAAGATAAAATCATTATTTGAAACAAATTTACATAGACGAATTCATGGTTTTCTTTTTTTACAATTATAAAAAAATTCACCCATATACACCAATTGTTGAAATATTAAACTACTTCTAATAAACATTAAGAAATTGAGTTGTAGATATAAAGATAAGAGTCATAATTAATCCAATTTTGAACCTCAAGTAAAAAAATCAGTCATACATCTCTTGCTCCTTTATTGCCTCCAATCTCACGTTAGTTTCGGGTTTAAACCTAACCCGATGTATGCAATCAGATATTAAAATTTACAAGTATTCATTATTTTTGTTTATAACATAACAAACAAATGATCAAAAAGCCATCATAAAACAATGTAAGATTCTAATTCTTCTTTTAAGGAGATCATATATATGTTTGCAATAAGTGGAAAAGTAAGATCTGGTGGCTTTGAGACATCCAAAAGCTCCTATTTCCATTCCCATCAAGGTTCACTACATTTCGATACTGTCCCAGTTAATTGATCTTTCTTCAAAACCAAATTCAGATTGTTGAAGCCTGTTTCGGGCCAACCTGCTCATCACAGCAAGACCTGGAAACAAATTTGAGAATACAAAACAAAAATGTAAGAACGAGTCTAGCACGTGACCAAGAAACAATTTTCATGCTTCAATACATACCTTCAACCATTTTGTACAGAGAAGACCACCACCCTTCTCTAGAGATCTGGTACTGATCAAGCGATTCTTCGATCACTTTATCATGCTTTCCTTCAAGAACTCCCTGAAGAGTAATCATAGCGTCCTTTGTCTTTCTGAGAATACTGTTCTCATCTTCAATTTCGAGCCTTTGCAAATCATTGTGGGAAGAACTGAGACTAACACCAACAGCAAACTGGGCTGCAGCGGCCCACCGGGAAGAGGCCAACCATCTTCTCTGATGATCCAACCTTTCATTCTCTTTTCTGTTTTGTCTCTCCTCTCCAAGCACTAAGCCCCGTAAATACTGAGCATTTGCAGCACCAGTGCTCTGCACCATCTTGGAGAAAGCGGTTCTTTCATTGGATAGAAGTTTCTCTGGGGTGTCATATTCAAGAACCTGAGCATTGAAACCAAATATCAATAAACATTAAGGGTACCAGGCCAGGTGAGGAAAGAAAAATTGAGGGTTCTTGAAGATGGAATGCGTACCAGGCCAGAATCAAGAAGGAGAATCCGGTCACAGTCAATGATGGTATTGAGGCGGTGAGCAATGATAAGCATGGTGCATGATTTAAATTCTTCTCGAATTGTCTTTTGAATAAGAGCATCTGTTCTGACATCGACAGCAGCTGTTGCTTCATCAAGAACAAGTATCTTTGATCTCCTTAACAATGCTCGAGCAAGACTTAGTAACTGTCTCTGTCCTACACTGAAATTTTCACCTGATTCTGATACCTACATGACAGCAAAAATATAGTTAGTTACTCCCTAGTTCAGTTACCAAAAGAAAAACTTTGCAAATTGATCTGGGGACTACAAAAAAAAAAGATTTACTGATATATATCTATATATAATAGGATGTTTGAAGACTACGGAAGCTGAATCAGAAACACTGATATATATCTATATATAATAGGATGTTTGAATACTACGGAAGCTCAATCAGAAACTAAGTTCATTGGACACCTCTAATAATCCCTTCTCTAGTTGGTGATTATCCAAACTAGTATTTATAGCCACCAAAAATGGGAACTTATTAATGATTATCATGTTCTGGAGTCAAAAGAACATTCAGTACCAATCTCTATCAGTTATCTGTTTTCTTGGCATTTCTAGGTTTGAATAATATGGACAACCCTCTTGTGTGAATAGGGACAAAATAAATAAAACAGGAATTGGATTGAATACAATTTTTCCGATAAAAAAAAAACAGAAATTGGATTTAATGACCAATAGGTTATATTAAGATATAACCACTAGGGTTGCCCACTGGGGTTGACCTAGTGGTGAGCTCTCCGAATTGGGAGCAGGTACGGGATTGGAGTTAGGTTAGGGGATAACCTCTGCTTAACTTAGCTTTACGTGCTGATAAAAAGATATAGCTTATATTGAGTTTTAGATCATATCTCAAAGCACATATAATCCTATCAATCTCAATTATAATGAGGTGGATATAGGTTAGGTGTGTTTGTGCGTAAGAGAGAGAGAGAGAGACTTGAACCCATACCTCAGCATCCAATCCAAGAGAATTCCTCCTTATTACATCTTTCAGGTGTGCCCTCTCTAAAGCCTCCCAGAGGTCAGCATCATTATGTTCACCAAAGGGATCAAGGTTAAATCTCACAGTTCCTACATGGAATACCAAAGGATAAGAGAGAAAATAAATAACAAGGAACAAATCTATCTACCAAAACAGACCAACTTTACAAAGGTGAAAATAAAACCACGAAGGAAGCATCAATTAACAAAGCGTAAGACAACTAATGGCGCGGATACTGGATAGTGTACCTGAAAAAAGAACGGGTGATTGTGGTATAATACCAAGCACTTTACGCAGATCCATCAATCCCAACTTTCCAATATCACAGTCATCAATCAAGATTCTTCCTCTTTCAAGTTCCACAATCCTAAACAAGGCATTAAGCATGCTAGACTTCCCCGCCCCAGTCCTTCCCACTATTCCCACCTTGTCACTTGGAGAAATTGAGAAAGTCAACCCATGCAACACTGGAGGAAGTTCGGGTCTGTAACGTAGGACAACATCCTCAAACCTTACAGACCCTGAAGAAGGCCATCCAGGAGCTGGGCGGTTGCTCTCAATAACAGCTGGAGCCTCTGAAGGCAGCTCAACATATGTCCCAATCCGCTCAACAGAATTTAAACTGTTCTCAGCCATACTAGCAAGCCTCAGTACATCAGTCAATAGGCTTGTAATGTTTAATGCATAACTGAGAAGCAGGCCCATAGTAGATGCAAAGGCCTGCTGGTTTTCAGCCCTTCCATTCTGCATGACAGCAAAGGTTGCTGTAAACCAAATCATTAGGCCTCCTAATATTTCCAAACGAATTGCGAGCCAACGGTTTCCGCTCATAGTCACGAGGGTGAACCGAATATTGTTGTCCATAGATTTCCCGTTAATGCTGGCCATTCTGTCATAAGCTTTGTATGCACGAATGCATGACAGACCGTTCAGTGCTTCTCCAAATTGTGCATAAAGTGGGGATCTAGTTATGGAGTTCAAGCGCTTCACTTCACGAGCTGTGCTCTACAGATGGAAAAGAAATTATTTGCCAAGGTTAATAACTTAAAATACACATGATAAACTTTTGGAAGAAGGCATTCTTGTCAAAAACTTACTTGCACAAGCAAAATGAAACCAAGGTTGGTTAAGAGTAACATGTCTACTGATTTTAAAAAGAAGACTGGAAATATGTACATGCGCATGCCCATAATGATGATGAAATGAAGATACTGAAACGAAAGCATGAAAAAAAAAACGAAGGACCATGATTTAAGATGGTCAGTCATGATGGTGATAATCAATGTGCCCACGTGATCATTTTTGTGAATCAACATAGATTCAGCACAAGATGTCTTTTTCAGCAAAACATTGAAAAGAGAACCATCTTTTGCTTCTCATAAGTGTCTCTTGCTAGTCCACTACGATTTCACCATCACATGGATTTCATGTCACTGTATGTACTTTGTATGAAAATATTATAATGATGTCATTTGAATAACTAAAGCGACCAGTCATTTTAAAGGTATAATCACAACAAAATCAGGAAGTACTAACTCAAGCAGCACTTGTAATGATAAAACACATTCCATAAGCAACCAGATAAAGAAGAAAACTAATACTCCCTCTGTTTCAAAATAGGTGTCCACTTCCCTTCCGACGAAGTGAATTATATACGGAACACCAATAATGTTCATGTATGTGAATTATACTAACTCCACTCCTTTACTTTTACAAAAATAAAAATCAAATGGGACACTGACTTCGGAATACAGGCAGTATGAAGTAGGTATAGATAGAAAATATTAGGATCGCAAAACTCATGCACCTAATTGTAATATAATGGTAACAGTTCTTGCAAAACTAAGTGATATGAAACAGTATGAAAATTTTGCATACCTGGTAATATAGATAGGCTGCATAAAACAAGACCAGAAGTGGCAAAATGGCCCACAAAGACATGGTGCTCAGAATTCCTATCAAGACAAAAGTGGAAAGGAGCTGTGATACTTGACCCAGAAACATATTCATAAATATGGCAACGTTCCTGTCAACGTCACCCAGATCCTTTGCAAACCGATTGATAATTCGTCCAAGTGGATTGGTATGGAAGAAAACCATTGGAGCCCTTAATATTGAACTAAGCATGGCATCATGCAACCTTTTAGCAGCATAAAGACTTGATATGATCAGCCAATATGAGTTTGCCAATGACACCAAAACCTGAAACCCAAAACGAGCACCACAAAGTTTAATATGTGAGAAAAAACATCAACTATTGGGGAATGCACAGACATTCTTTTCAGCCAATTGCAATATAGTATATACCTGGCCAAATGATAGGGATGCATAGATCAAATTATAATACCAAGGCCCATGTTCTTGCGACGTGCCTTGATCTGTCCAGTGACTTAACCATGTGCTACTAGAAACTCGTAAAATTTCAGTAGTGACGTAGCACATAAATAGTATCATAACCACCCATGCACCTCCTAACGCATTCTTATACCTGAGAACAGAAAACACTATATTCATTGCCCAAATAATATCAGCATAAACATGATCAACATATTACTTCTTCTCAGCAGGTAGGCATTGAAAAGAGGATTCAAGCTGAAATTGCAAAGCATTCAGTAGCACACTCACATTTTTTTGTATTGGATGCAATGTGGATAAAACTTGGGAGTGTGGTTGTGAGCAATAATGGTTAAAAATAGTTTTTACAACTAGGATAGCTGAAGGGAGAGATTAAAATGATGAACGCGGTGGAAATGATGAGTACTACATAAGTTCTCAATGTGGCAGCATATTAGTGTGGATCTTTCAGGGAATCATCATCACCATGACCACTCTTTCTTCACCTTTTGAATTTTAGCAAATATGTAATATTATTATATTCACATCTATTGTTGGGAAAAATTCTTCTTTATTTCCTCTATTTATCTAAATTCTCTTTAGATAAAGTATTAAGACGCGTAAATAAACTCCTTTTTTACCTGACCAAAACTTTCCAACTGACAACACCTGTCTCCCGTTCTTCTTGCTTGATAAGAACAGATTTCCCTTCTTTTGGTTTGCTTGTCTGCTTTGTAACTTTTGCCAAGTCATTCGCTACTCCATTAGCAACAGGTTCTGTAGAAGTCTTATCATCAACAGTTTCGTTATCGTCTTTGTCTTTTTCTTCCATGTATTCTTCCATTTTTCCAGCATTTTCCATTAGCTTTTGGAACAACACTCCATTGTTTGAGAGGTACTCAAAGGTTCCCTCCTCTTTCACCGTACCTTCATGAACCAAGATGATTCTATCAACCTGTGAAAGAAAGTGCAGTTGGTTTGTAACGAGAACTCTGGTTTTCCCTCTTAATTCACCCTTGATGCACTTCTCAAAAACCTGGGGAGAATTAATACCACATGTCAGACAAAGAAAGGTAAATTGCAGGTGTCAAATTTCCACAGCCAAAGATAATTATTGGAGGACAGACAACACAAATAAACCAATCTTAAATTTTATGGTTGACAAAAGAAACACAGAATAAAGAAGAAAAGATATAAAAAATGTTTGGATGGTTAATATTCGCACCAGAATTTGCACAATGCACATGTTCTACCAGCCAAATCACCCTACGTTCTTACAACAACGACAACTTGGAATCCAACTAGAATTCAGGTTTCTTCACACTTAACTAAAACATCGTTGGCACAGAAGTTATATGAGATGATGCAGTTACTAGCAGTCTCTAATGAAGCGAGCTAACAATTAACATAAACTGGTTACCTGTTGAGCAACATGAGCATCCAGAGCACTTAAGGGGTCATCAAATATGCACACATCCGAACTAGAATACACGGCCCTAGCCATGGAAACTCTTTGTTTTTGCCCGCCACTAATATTCACGCCTCTTTCACCAATCTCAGTAAGATCACCACCCTTAATAGTCAGGCAAGCAAATTCAATTATCAAACAACCTTAATTAAAATTGAAACTCTGATCATCAAAAAGAACTAGCCAGCTGCAAGATATGACATCAAAGAAACTCTTACAGGCAGTAAGTCAAGATCTTGCCGCAGTGCAGTCACATCTATTGCCTTCTCATATCTTGTAGATTCAAAGGGGGCTCCAAATAATATATTTTCACGAACCTGCAAATACAAGTTTTCCAATTTGAATGATAATAATCTTAAATGATACAACAACCGTATGTAAATTTCAATAATGCAGGTTTTACTTTACTAGACCCGACGACACATTTAACCTTTTTAGTGTGAGTAAAATTAACCCTATAATCTCATCAGCATGATTGCCAAAGTAACTGAAAAAATGGACAGTAAATTGATGATCTATCAGTGCAACAGTTTATAACTGAACAGAAACATGTATACTAACAGTTGCATTGAAGATCCATGAAACTTGTGGAACATAAGAAACTGTTCCTCTTATGACAACACTTGAATCTAGCATTGGAGGAAGCTCCCCAAGCATTGCAGAAACAAGTGACGTTTTTCCCTCCCCAGTGCGACCAACAATTGCAACTAAGCTGCCAGTGGGAACATCCAAATTGATGTTTGACAAAGTGGGACTCTCCGCCTGGAATAAAATATCAGAACACTTTAAGGCTCTCATGAAAGAAGAATATCTATGAAACTACAAGGAGATAAGCTAACAAAATAAACCTTTGAATCCCATGAAAAGTTTCCGTTCTTGATTGAGATTGCTGGTAGAATTGGATCAAGAGGGGGATTTGGTAGAAGAACTCTGCCTTCAGCTAATAATAATTCCTCCAGACGCTTTAAGGATACATTGGCGTTCACCACCTGTAAAGTAATACCAGAATTAGAATATAAAAGAAAAACAGAACCAGTGTTACTATGCATGATTGTTTGTGTTTAACCATGCAACATAAGAGACGCATTAGAAAAGCTATTAGACAGACCTGAGTTATTATATTAGGGAGCATGAATAGGGGAAACCGCAGCACAGCAAACAGAGAGAGAGATGTGAAGGCCCTTGCAGGTGTTAGATCACCACCAAGCAAAGTGAACATTCCGAATGAAATCACTGTCACCACAACAGGAATGCTGTTTAACATAAAACCATTCAGCTGCAAAACATGGAAAAGGGTTAGGATATACAGGAGGAGGGAAATCTCAACCATATGAAATATCCATAACCATACAAAGGAAAGGGCTACATTCGATAGCCTATGTATGTAGTCAACCTTGTTAATCGGATGTGGCCCTTGCCTCTATATCTAGCCTTTCTTTATTCAATGTGAGACTTATATTTCAACATTCAGAATGCAAAAAAGGGAATAGATAATTTCAAATGAACAAGTTATACATCATACCGCTCCAAGTAGTGATGATTTTCTGAACCATGACAACTCATCAATTCGAACACTTTGGACTTTAGACTGGAAACTGTTCTCCCACGCGTAACATCTGTGATTTTCAGCAAAACAAAAAAGTCATTAACAGCCTTATTGTGGAAGAAGAAATTAAAGGAATCATTTCTGACTGCTCCATACTTCACAGTGTCCATTGCAGCTAAAATTTCATTCATGAGGCCAATTCTCTTGTCTGTACGTTGCAACCCCTCCTTGGAAAATTTCTGCATTCTGCTTATCACAAATGTCTGTGCCCATAAAACATAGTTCAAAGATTGAAGATTAATTAATTCATACAACAATCAACTTTTTATATATGGGAGAAAACAAATCAAAGAACTATAGTATTGCAAGAAAGTAGGTCGGATATAGCCAGTTCACTCGCCTTACACTCAAACTAGACAGTTGAGTTATCATGGAGATGCCAAAGGAACAAGGGATAAAAGCACATACAGCATAGTATATAATTGCTGTCAAGTTAAGATAAGCAATAAGCAAAGTAATAGGGAAACCAATATACCTGTAAGGGAAACAAAAGAACGAGCATCGATGCACCAAGAAGTGAAGCAACACCTAATTGCTGATACAGAAGAACCAATGCAATGACGATACGAAATGGAGCTGACCACAAAGTGTGAAGCGATTGGCATGTTTGCTGCAGAAAGAAATGAGTAAGTATTTATTAGTAAGATATTTTTTTCATCAGTCATGGGTACCAAGGTGTAAGATACAGCTTCATCAATCACGAGTGTGTACATTGAGTGCCTATAAGTCTTGCAAGACATAACAGAGTACCTTAACTGGTACTTCATATTCATCAAAAGTATTGTGGTCAAATTCTGTTATAGTCATGTAGGATGAATCCAGTGGCCAACTACAGTTCTAGATTTGAACTATATTTAATCGTTCCATACTTCCCAAAGAGTTTTTTTTTTTTGTTTTGTTACTAGCCATGTGTACCAAGATTTGGGCTCAAGACCTTCCTATGTTTGTGCACGGGAGCACCAAAGGTTTGATTCCCGAATAGTTCATTTCAGTAAATATTGTTACCTAATTTGTCAACCCTCTCAAGCTTCGTATACTAGGGGGTTACTACATCGAAGATATATTGGTTTCAAAATATAAGGGAATGGTGTCCCAATAGATTCTTACAGTCTTTAAGAACTAATTAAGAACCAAAAATCTATTCATCCCAAGGGGCTGCATCATAAATTCCAGACCGTACCAGTCTTTCTTTTTGTAGGATCTCTCTCTCACACACAACTTACTGTTTCTTCTTTGAAATCACTTAGTAATCTACTTGCTTAATTGGTGTTTAGGAAGCATCACATAGGGAGACTAGAAATAAGAACATGCCTTAAGAGCTTCAGCATCAGTGGTCATCAAGTTTGTTATTTTTCCAGTAGGAAACTTTTTGCGAGCTTCGTGAGTTAGCCTCAGAGACTTGCGAAACACAGCAGCAACCTGCCAAAAGATAGATATACAAACATAAGTTTGAATTGGTGCATGTATATTCAAACTGTTGAAATATGAATAAGCAAAGAAAAAAAGAGGTACATGTAAATAGAAGAGGTAAACCCAACTATTAAGGTGACCATTTAGTTGTGGAGCTCGACCCATATAGGTGTCCTGAATTTAAAATTCTATACAAACACCCTTAAATGTTGACCCCACAAGAATGTAAATTTAACAGACTTGTACTACATTCCTAGACCAAGCAAAGTGTCATACATAATCTCTTGTTAAGTTATGCAATTTATTTCTACAAAGGCCAGAGCTAGCAATAGTATCAAAATAGGCCTATTCAGAGATGACAAAAGAAATACAACAACCCCAATAATGTTGGGGTTGGCTATATTGGCAAATAATATTGAGAAACTACTGTGTAAATCTTGTCACAAGTGACCATAGAATATGAAAATGGTAGCAGGCAGGCAAGTTAACAACACAGCTCAACAACGCCACAGGTATATATAATATGAACGGCATTAAACTGAAATTACCAGAGTGGCTCTTAGCCTGAAACCAACGCGGATGACATTCTGGAAATATTGACCTTCACATAACACACCAAATACCTGAGACAAAATGCCACTCTTCAGAAAATCTCTGGAAATAAATCAGTAGCGTAAACATTCAGAAATTAAATGCATATCTGCAAGATATTAGTGCATAAATTGTTTTTTAACATTTAAATGGCTCCATTTTACTTACAAAACAAATCATGTTAGATAAAAAAAAAATTAGTTCCAATTAAACATTGACATGACTCTTGCAATAGATGAAAATGAAAGCTAGATGTTGTCCAAGAACAAATATGAAGTTCATCACATATAAGCAAAATAAGAGTTGGCTTTAGCAAAACACGGTACATATTGTTAGAGTAGTTACCATTGAATTAGGTACTTATTGTCCAAGTAAACGTAGGGGCTTGGTGTCTATATCTTTTCTGTTTCTAATTTGATTCATCTTTTAGTGTAGATCAATTCCCTATATAATATGGTCTCTCATTGTACTTGATATTAATTCAACTATCAGTAAACTATTTCATTTCTCCTACTTCTTTTACTAATAAAATTTATTTGCTTGCCGATAAAATAACACATATAAATCAAAATATGTAATACAGTTTATATCATACCACTCCAAAAAATATTGAGAAGGCATAGACATAGCCGATCCAAGCAGGATCACCTCGTTGCATAGACTGCAGGCAATTCACTGAATATCATAAGTTATATACTTTAAAATATAAATAAGAGAAACAATTCAGAGGCCTGTGACTGTTTTGGTATAGAACCTTAAATCCAACAAATGCCTTTAGGACTTCAGAAACAATAAACGAAGAGCACTATGAATCAACTCATTTAAGAAAAAAGGTAACTACAAAAAGTTATGCTTCCTTAAAAAACAGTTATGCATGTTAAACTGAAATAATGGTGCTCTTTGCATTTAAACCTACATCAGGACAAGAGAACAGAGTATATCGTTTACCAAAAAAAAATCGTGGGCATAGAACAACTAAGTGACAAACCTGTAAGAGATTATTCAATATGAGAGGCCCCACAAACTGAGAAAGATCGTTCCCTATCTACAAGTTTGACAAAATAATAACTTTGTCAAAAAATGGTGATAACCATGCACATCATATTCACCATGCTCCTAACCAATTAAACCAAACAACATATACAAAGATCTTCCAACCTTCCAAAAGCCTCCCCACCAAAACCTATAGAAGAAAAATAAACCAAATTAGATGCACTGGACATAAGCAAGTCTATGTCAACAAGAATGTTTTTGACATGCTACAGTTAGTTACAATATTTGCAAGATGGCAAATTTCTATCATGTTTGTGATCAAGTAACTATTTGCCACAAGCAACTTTGGTGTGTCTACAGTTTTTCTTTTCCTCTTCCATAACTCTGAACGAGACAATGTAAATAATGACAGAGCAAATGGACCAGGCAAGTAACAAATACCAACTCCCCCACGTATTATTTTTATTTACCAAATCTCTTCTTATCTTATCTAACGGAGGGCTAGGGAAGGCTAGATGACACCAGCATACCAAAGTAGTCTTTAATCTAAGCACAAACTAAGTTCATCTATTCTATAGCAATCCAGACCCACACAAAAGGATCTTATGCAATGGAGACTGTGATTGGCGTATGAACAATCATTGCTTCAAATTTTTTTACCCATTTAATCAAAAAGGATATATCCACCTCAAGTTGTTTATAAATGCAATGGAGACATGATATTCACCCCAAGTCGTTCCCTTAACCACTTGCATCTACATAGTGTTCCTGCTAACCTGTCTTTTTTAACTTACCATTCTGTAACATAATGAGGATTCTCTACATAAACGCAAGAAAGAGCTTAATAGCGACACCCAAATCCCACTAGCATTATATAGTGGATTGGAAATCACCACCATGAAGTTCAGGATGCATATCCTTCATAGCTGAATAGAGGCATATAACATTTACATATTTTGAACTGAGAGTTTAAATATTTTATAAAATCAAATAAAAGAATTAAGGAAAACAAGCATAGGAAGATACAACTTTCGCTCTTACAATACTACTGGATTTAAGGCTCTTAAGTAACTTTGAACATCTCCATAACAACATTTTCATACTCATGGAAGTAATGTATTGATCATTTTGGTTTCTTCACTTTAAGTAGAATTATATGTAAACCAGAAGAATGCCATGTTGATCACGAACCATGCATCTTGATTATTTAATCATGTCGAAAGCATGAACATCAGTACTTGCATCATGTTGTTAATTCTATTCATACCTTCCCCCAAGGCTACTATTTAATGCCCTTAAAAGCCATGGCTTTGGCCTTTGAGATTCCTCAGCCCAACACCTCTGGAATCTACAAGTTGAGGCAAAAAGCATAAGACAATTTTGTTTTGCAAATTGATATATAAAGCCAACTATGGGAAAATAAGAACACACTTGCTGTATAATGTTTCCGTCCGATCCCATGCATCTAACTTCCAAACATCTTTTTCTGTGAGCGGCCTTTTGTATCCTTGTTTCATGATGGGATTCATCCATGCAAAAAAGATGTCTAGCAGGAGACAAATAAAACAAACCAAAACATGAGTATAAGAACACAAACCACTAGAGCTAGGTCTTCATTTCTCAACCGGAGCACAAATAGTTCTCCCGCGATATGCCTAGTCTATGCCAAACTGAAAGATGATATGGTGATCTATGGAAAACAAAAGGATAAGACAAAGGTTGCTGCACTGATCCTGAATGCAGCACGATATGTATTTGAAAACATAAGTTGCAAAGCATATGGAATATATTCCACTTGAAGGTCATTACATAATTATTTACTCATAGATCATTCAAAAAGGAGATAATGTGAATGTCTGAATGAAGATGAATTGTCTTAGAAACAAGTCCACTAAAACTTTTGACATTTAATTACTTACTGATAGAGCATTCGACAAAAGAGATAATGTGAACAGCACATGAATAGTATTAGAGAATTCGATGAAAAACTTAATTTGGCATTCGAAGGCCACATAAATGGTCATAGACTAACAAATCAAATAGCAGAACTGGCATAAATTAGATTTGAAGAAATGTATTCATACTGGAAAATATGTTGACATGCCTCTCAGGACATATTTGCTCTCCTCCGGGAAGTTCTTCATACTCAGCATCGTTAACAGATTCAGTCCGCATGGGGGTGTAACCAGGATAAGGATCCAAATTAGGAACATACACAATCAAGAGTAGTCCAAATAAAACCTAAATGAAGACAAGTCAATTTTATAGAGTTAAGTAACTTCGAAAATTGTAATCCTGTTAGTGACTAAACCATTTATTACACCAAAGACTAGCCTGCCAAATTTGATCACTATACATGCCTTCCTATAAAGATTTGGGGCCATTGACCACATTGGGCTGTCATGCTGAGGGTTGTGTGCTATTATACTAATGCCTAAATCTGAATAGGAAGGTCCAGTAGGCCAAATTTGGAGAACCACTAACCAGACCAGGTCCCAAGCCAAAGCTGACATATAATTAGGGGGTAATTCCTTCAAACTACCCATTTGAATTGCCCACACAAAATGTGAACTCTAAAATACCTTCTTCTTTTTTTGTTTAAAAAGGTTACACAATTACCCTTATGTTAGTTTAAAACAAAATGACTATTTTACCCTTGGACCTTTTCAAAAATAGCAATACTACCACAAGTAATTTAAAAATAATTAAAAATAATAAACGGAAGAATGATGTTATCACGATTCATGACATCATTATTATTTTTTTTTTCAAGGGGTACATATGTCATGTAGGTTTATTTATTTTAAATACTCCATCCATTTTAATGGAATTTCAGAGGATGTGTAAATGAAAGGGTATCTTAAAGTTTACATATTTAGTAATTGGGTAGCGTTTGTTCGTGGGCAATTCCAATGGGAAAGGAATTACCCTTATAATTAAATAAACAATAATGAACATGATCTGAAGAAAAGATATCCAACAAACCTGACAGGCAACCTCACTGATATACAAGTACAGAACAGATCTGCAAATACAAATTAAAAGGTGTGAGGTTCTTATGCTATTATATAGATAAAGTGGTGCAATAACTATTAACTCCTACAAAACTCAGATATCCCAATCTTATGCCAATGCTTTCTAAAATGAAGAAGACCACAGATCCTCTAGCCAGTGTTTACATCCCAGGAATGGTTATGAAAACAACAAGCCATTTGCCAAACAACCTTTGGGCCATTTACATAAACCTTCAAGCAAAACTCCTTGGGATCTTCTGCTTGCATTCTCCTCCACTCCACTCCATCCTATCTAATGCTATCTCATTTGTTGAGACACATGGTATCATATATTTTCATAGTATCCGTACTACTTTTTCCATGGATACTTTCTCGACGCATTGTCTAAATATGAACTGTCAGTTCAAAAAGTATCCTTGTCCAGCATTTGACTTCAAAATGTAAAGCCTGGTTTATGAGATTTTATGCATATATTGGCAGTTATATACCTGTATTTATGCACACATCACAATCTGCAGCAGATACTATACTGGTGTTGGAATTTTAAGCTAACTGGCTTAAGATACTGTCCTTTAATTATAAAGGATCATTCAACAGTGAAACAAAACAGAAATCCACACTAAATTTTAAGCTCTGAACACAGCAAAGCTGATCCACCCTAAGTTTCCAGAGAAGTTCAGACCTGTCATAGAACTCCTTCACTGAAAACATGAGATTGAACATCACAGTATCCCCAACCAGAGCATAAAGGACTCCGAATCTGACGAACCATCGGAACTCACAGATGTAGACTTTAGTTTCTAACCCAATCATTACCAGCATAGAGCACCAAGAAAGGGCCTCAATGACCAGGGAAACAATCTGTCACGAAAAGATAGAAGTAAGATTCTACACATGCAAAACTGCATTTACTTGCTAAAGCAGATCATTTGAGCCACATGACTCTGACATGCTTGATTTTGTTCTCCAAGGCACCACAAGGTGAAAAATACACCCTCCAAAACAAGAACAGGAACAAGAACGCTAACGAAATTTCTTGTGGTGGAAAGGCAAATGCTATCTTGATAGAACATATACGAAATACGTAATGAATTCAGAATTAACCAAAGGAATTAAACTGGTACTGAACTTATCAATTGGATCCATGGATTTTTGCACTAAATGTGTGTTATCTAAAGAGAATGTATAAAATGAGCCATTATATAAGAAACAGAGGAAACCCACCTCAAATGGAGCAAGACCATTCTGTCCATCTATGTTTAAAACTGATATTCCCATCATTAATCTGAACAAGGGCACGGCAGTGCATAATCCAGCCAAAAGGGAAAGCATATAATTATAGAACTTTGATCGCAGACAAAACCTCGCAACTTTAAAATCCTTCTTGATCAGCCATATCCGATAGAAACAAAGACCCAAGAGGATCAAATGAGACACACCAATGACCAGAGAGTCAACCGCGCAGGGAGTGTACACACCAAAGGCATTCTCCACTGCTCTTGACCACACCCCATTTGTCACCGGCTGACAATACCAAACAAATGGCTTGAAAGCCATTGTGAACCACTTCACCACCAGTAGTCGTCACTCAAATTGCATAGTCTGCCACACTTCCTCTCTTGCTTCAGAAGATGAATGCCAAGGACCCAGAAGTCTCCCCCTGCAATAAGATGAAACTGTATTTAGACTCAAGGGGCGAACCCATTCTGGGAACATTGATTTTAAAAAAGATCAACAAGCATTCCTTTCCTTCTATGTGTGCAAGCAGAAACTAATTTCTAAAAACACAGTTCAATAAGAACTTGAATCCAAAACTTCCCAACAAAATTTGTTGTGTAAACTATAGATTCTTTCAATCATAAACACCTGAATAGCTCTAGATTGCAAGAAAGAGAGCTGGAAGTACAATATCAATCATCCCCTGAACAGAACCGAACACCAACAGTTGACTTCAGTTTACAACCTCCAATCCAAGCCACAGCCTCACAGAAGCAGTTGACTTCCATCCATAACCTCTGGTCAAGCCAGAACATAACACAAACAGTTGACTTCCACTCACGACCTCCAATCAAAGCCATTCCTTGGCATTCTCAGCAATCAAATAAACTATCTCTGTGAATCTAACAATACCAACTACTAGCAAGAACATGTCTTACAAGGAGACACAACAAGCAAAACCATTATATACATATTCAATCAGTTCCAATAAGCTTGTGATATTCATACTGAACATCACTCTAACCAAAACATTACCAAACCATGGATGCGAGATGTAGTATCGAAACTTAATTAACTTCGTACCTACGGATGTGGGGCCAACAGGACTCTTAACACCAAAACCGCACAACATTGGGAAGAAGAAGAATGTGGCTAAAAGAACAAAAACTTGTACTTGTTTTTCCAATCACAAGTACTGAAATCACGAATCATCAACAAACAATCACAAAACCACCGATGAAATTGAAAATAACACTCCAAAATCCAAAACACACCTCTGGTTCAACACTGAAGCAGACAAAGCACTCTCCAAAAGCTACACTGCAGATAGAAAAGAAGCAAAAGAAGGAGAAGAAAGAGCTTCGGTGTCTGATAATAAAAAAGGAAGCAGGAAAGGAGCCGTCGGAGAAAGAGAAGGAAACGAACCTTCGTGGCAAGATTTGAAGAAGAAAAATCTTCGTGGCGGAGAAGACGGAGACGAGAATGCAGTTAATTTGTGCGTCGCCACTGGGACGCCAATATTGATTTATTTGTTTTATTCAAATGATTAAATAAATGTGTTTTATATGATTTTTTTTTCTCTACGGGTGGAAATTGGAATTATTATTATTATTATTTTATTTTATTTTATTGAAATATGAATTATTATTATTCTATAAGATAAGGTAAAAAAGTTACTCGCCAGAAATATGGGGGCTATAATGAAGAACGAGTTATGTCGCTTTTGTCTGGCTGCACATTTTGTGGATCTGTGGTTTTAAAATAAAAGAAAGGACAATATTGTCTTTTCCATGTCATAATAATTTATTTAGAGATGATTTTATAAGTTGTTAAGATTGTAAATTCAACTATCGAAAAGCATCTATAGATTATAGCGTGATTGATGGGTTATGTCGAATTTTTATTAATTAATTTTTCGTTTTTTTTTTAAATCTTGTCATATTGATTTAAATGGTTAATAAATAGTAATCTTTTTATCTAAAATATTTAAAATATTATTAGAATTGCATACTTTTTTTTATCATAATAAACCAAACCAAACGTCTTTGAAGTAATAAATAGAATTATAATATTTTTATTAAATAAGGTTTCTTTTTAATCCATATTTTATTATCGTCTAATAACGTATTTTGATGATTATTTTTTTAATATAAGAACAATTTGAAATTGATTGTTTATATATTCTACCTCTAAAGTATTTCGTCTTTTTCATTTGAAAGATTCTGCTTTATAAATGGATATCATTGGGAAGTAAAGCTTGTTGAAAACAAATAAAGAAATGAATTTTAAGTTCACATGGCCAAGATGAGCTGACTGTTTAGTTGGACTCTTAGGAACGACTAGCAGAAATGAGTCGTTTTCAATCACCGTATCGTTCAAGTTCATGACCTCCATGCAAGCTTGGTTAGTTACTTCTATATTTCGAAGATGACCACATCATTAACACACTCATTATTATATCATTAATGCAATGGAAAGCTCTGCTTCCTTAGATGAGTCCGTTGAATCTACCATTCACGATTGAACAGAAGGTTTTTTCTTTTTTCTTTTTAATACACCAGTTTTATATACCTCTCAAAAATATACATAACAATATGTGATCGATCTAGCAATAACCCTATAATAACCCAGACTAGGTAAGAAATTAATTCTCGCAGCCCGAAACATCACGACCTGCCTACACCCAACTAGATCTAGATGCATAGACCATAAGCGCATGACAATGCATCACAACCAGGCGACGACTAAAAATCAGACGACCCTAGCACCTAAGAACAGGTAACGTTGGCACAAAATCCAGCCGACGCTGACATTAAAACTAAAAACTAGATAGAACAAACTATATCTACACAAATATTGATCCACCAGATTTGCCGGATCTGAACAATCCGGCTGCCTCATCCCAGATCTACTTCCGCTCGTCATCGTCGACGTGGATCAGATCAACGACCGGCTCAACGAAGCATCTTCATCGAGATCTGGCGCAATCGACCTCGGGCTCCTCGCGACGGCACGGACAGGGTATGGGTGCCGGAACATGCGGCATAACGGATCTGTGTCCGAAGTAGGAGGAGGGAGTAGAAAGAGAGAGAGGGGTGGAAGAGAGAGAGCTTGCTGACTCTCCTCTCTTGGTGGCAGCGTTATTCGGCTCGACTGGACAAGAAAGAAAGGTTGTGGTGAATTGTGAAATTCACAAGATATTTTAAAATACTGATATGATCGGAACGAACAAACAATAAAAGTAAAGAAAAGATTAAGTTTTGTGAGATTAACAACAATGATGCGTTTCAATATTCTTATTCTATCTGCGTATGCTTATAAACTCTAAATGACAAAGAAAATTGGTTACAAACTATGTCATTGTTGATTCTGATATTTTGTTCCTGGTACTCTCATTAACAACTTGACAGGATCATTGACTTAGAAAAATATATGCATATAATTACAAGAAATGTATTGGGATTTTCTGTGTGTAAATTGAAAGATTCTCAAAGGTCATTGTCCTTGTATCAATCAACAAGAGGCCCAATTACAATTCTTTGATACCTACATCCTATACTGTTGTAGCCTTCATAGATGCTTTTTGTTTTATCCTCAATTCTTTTATTGCTTCAAATTAACCTGTGGTCCTGCTTTCCCCATCAGAAGTGCGTTCAACTCGGTTTAAGTGAAAGATTAATTAGTATTAGTTAAGAGGTATATAGGAACATTTATTAAATGATATAGATTTTAACACCTTCTCTGAATTTATTTAGGTTAGTTTAATGGTGAGGAGAGTTAGTTGTTATATAAATTGAGAAATTATTATTATTATTGAAGCTGTTTATTTTTTATTATCCGATACGTATATATTATAGAATTATTATTCGTTTGTAATATTATTATCTTACTTTGTACAATCAATAGGTATATTTTTACCGTTGATACATATTATATGTGATAAAATTTGTTTTTTTTTTATTTATTTAAAAAACACCTCATTTACATGCATAAGGTAGATATATGATTGTTATTTAATTCTATTATCGTATTAGAATATTAGTCAGCTTACTTTAAAAAAAAAAAAAGAATGTTAGTCCGTGCAATTGATTGACAACAATCATCATTTAAGATATATCAACGTTTGAATGATCGATTTTGGTAGTGTACCAAAAAATGTTAACCATTAATATAAAAACTAAAAAAAAAGTTGGAATTTATAGACAAATCAGTTAAAACTATCTCACCTTCAAAGAATATAAATTAACTATTTCTTTTGACAATTCATAAATTGGCCAATTCTGATTACTGTTCATATTTGAAAGAGACAAGGCATGTGACATGTCCTTAATATGTAGGACACAGAAGTGCCCATCACATGTATGGCACTCTAGACTTTTATGACACAGGAAGAGGTGTTGTGGTTTAGGATCAGTCAAGGTCAGCTACCCCAAAAACACAGGAAGTCACATTGATTTGTAGGATTTATAATAACAAACACCCATGAATAGATAGGGGCAGGTTGGAAATTTAGAAAGCCTAATATTGTTCCAAGCCCAATATTTTTGGGCTATCTTGTTCGGCCTATTTATCGCCCATTGGGTTAAGTTGGGCCATAGCAAGCCCATATTATGTGAAGTACACAGTGTTTTAACAACCGAGAAGAAAAACGACAGCTTTTCTACTTCTTCTCTACTTCCGAAGCGAAAAGAGCTCGATTTAGTTTCAGATCTAAGAGCAACAGCACCGAGCTTCGCAGCCATGGCAGCGCCGGACCACCTCTTCACTCTCAGGAACAATTTCTATTTGGGCGCTTATCAGGCCGCCATCAACAACAGCGATCTCCCCAACCCCCCCCCCGCCGACATGATCGAGCGAGACTGCCTCGTCTACCGCTCCTACATTGCTCTGGGCAGCTACCAGGCCTCTCTCTCTCTCTCTTTAATGTTTCGTTCAAGATTTCTCTTTCTCTTCGGAATTCATTTGCTGACCATTTCTGGATTGGGTTTATCAGCTTGTCGTCAACGAGATCGATTCCTCCGCCGCCACGCCGCTTCAAGCTGTCAAATTGCTCGCCCTCTACCTCACCAGCCCCGAGAACAAGGCTAGTTTTTTCTTTCCTTCATCTGGTAATTAGGTTCTGTCTCTATGGGTCCAGGTTGTTAAGATCTGGGTGTGATTGATGGTGATGGTTTAAGTCCGTTAATCTTGATTAGGAACTTCAATCCCCATTTCCTGAAATTAAGATTGGGTCTGTTGTTCCTATCCGATTAACTACCCACAGGAAGGGGTACTAAGTTTTAATGGAATGAATTTGAATGCTCTGCTGCTAGTAGTGGTTCAATTTGAGTTTGCTAATGAGTCAGTAGTTGTTGATAATGAAGAATTCGAACTGAGTTTTGACATGTTTCAGTAACAAGGACTGCAAAATTGATGCTGATATTGATAATGATGGTAATGGTGCAGGAATCTGCTATTGCAAGTATTAAGGAGTGGTTGGCTGATCCGGCTATTGGGAGCAACCCAATTCTGAGACTCGGAGCAGGGGCCATTTTTATGCATGCACCAGACTAAAATGAGGCCTTGAAACACACTAATGCTGGAGGAACTATGGAACTGTGAGTTTTGTTGGGACTATGAACTCTTAATTGTTGAAATTTCCATTAATGATATACAGAGCTCTAGTATAGGTTTGTACATATATATTATAACTCTTGTGGTTGTTATGGTGTGTGTCTACATATTTGTGCTTTATACTAATGCTTGCCTATTTTATTTGTGCTTTTTTATGTGTGTGTCTACATATATATTATAACTCTTGTGGTTGTTATGGTTCTATATTCATCATATTTCCATGACAAGTAAGCTCTTTACCGCTTGGCCCAACTTATGCTGGTGTAATAGGGTTTACCAACTTTAGTTGCGTTGTTCTCATGCATGAAGGATAGTTTGATAGTGCATCTGGTCGATTTATCCAATAACTTGAAGTGACGTGCTGTTACTTTTTCACAGGCATGCATTGAATGTTCAGATATTCCTTACGATGTATAGGTCAGATTATGCAGAGAGGCAGCTGAGAATCATGCAACAAACTGATGAGGACCATACACTTACTCAACTTGCATCTGCATGGTTAAATTTGGCTGTGGTATGTTACAATTGTGCACTCAATTCTTTAAAATAGCTAACAAGTTCTCAGTGATTCTAATCACATATTGCTTCAAACCAGGGTGGTTCCAAGATACAGGAAGCATATCTCATCTTCCAGGATTTCTCCGAGAAGTATCCCATGACAAGTTTAATCCTGAACGGGAAGGCTGTTTGCTCCATGCACATGGGGAATTTTGATGAAGCTGAAACGATGTTGCTTGAAGCACTAAACAAGGTAAGTTCTCAAACTCTGGACATGGTTGCTTTCGTAGGGGTTCTAAGATTCTTTCTAGTCCTATGAGAAAAATCAGCTCTATAATGATAGTGAATCATATTGGTATAAAGCGATTTTGAGGCCACCAATAATTCCTTATTCTATATATCCAAAAAGAAGCTAATCCATTGAATATGGTCCCATTGTTTTTGTATCATATCATTGCACAAATGGTTCTGTCAAAGCATTTGGTTTCTTTGAATTGCTAATAAATTTGGGGGTGGTTGACACAGGATGCTAAGGATCCGGAGACTCTAGCCAATTTGGTTGTATGCTGCCTTCACATAGGCAAGCCAACTTCTCGGTTTCTCAGGTACTCAATTTTTTTCCTTCTTTCCCCCCAAAATTACTAATTAACTGACCCTGTCAAATTATTGTGTTTTCTTCAGCCAGTTGAAGCTTGCACATCCAGATCACATGCTTGTCAAACGTTCAGCTGGTGCTGAAGAGAGCTTCGAGAGAGCACTTCAGTCGGTTGCTTGAAAGACAAACTTGGTTCGAGAGTATCGATAATTTCAGGGTCTTGCCTCGTTAGCATCTTGTTTCTCTTATCTGCATCCTACAAGAACTTACAGATTGAACGAAAAAAAATGTATTTATGTGGGTGAACCTCAGCACATTGTTGAACAAGTTGTCTTCATCTATAAAATGATTTTACCAATTTCAGCCATTATAGTAAGTTGCTTGATGGGACATTGTAGGTTTTGAAATCACAATTTATTTTTCTGTCTGTTATAAATAATTATGGAATTGAAATAAAAGACCAAGGAGAATCTAGATTTATAAACAAAATATGAATATCGAAAAAAAACTGATAAGGAAGAAACAAAAACTGCAATCAATAAAAGATGCTATAGAAGAAGGAATAAATTCATAGATAAAATATTTAGAATATATTAAAATGGAAACAAAGTTAGAAGTCAAAATAAAAGAATTAGAGCAGATATAACAACAAAATAATAAAGAAAC